>JAMQGT020005134.1:0-87653 GCA_024447675.2 Pterophyllum scalare
CTGCAGCAATGTGGCGTGGCATGGAGTCCATCAGTCTGTGGCACTGCTCAGGTGTTATGAGAGCCCAGGTTGCTCTGATAGTGGCCTTCAGCTCTTCTGAATTGTTGGGTCTGGCGTATCACAGCTTCCTCTTCACAATAGCCCATAGATTTTCTATGGGGTTAAGGTCAGGCGAGTTTGCTGGCCAATTAAGAACAGGGATACCATGGTCCTTAAAGCAGGTACTGGTAGTTTTGGCACTGTGTGCAGGTGCCAAGTCCTGTTGGAAAATGAAACCTGCATCTCCATAAAGTTGGTCAGCAGCAGGAAGCATGAAGTGCTCTAAAACTTCCTGGTAGACGGCTGCATTGACCTTGGACCTCAGAAAACAAAGTGGACCAACACCAGCAGATGACATGGCACCCCAAACCATCACTGACTGAGGAAACTTTAAACTAGGCCTCAAGCAACGTGGATTCTGTGCCTGTCCTCTCTTCCTCCAGACTCTGGGACCTTGATTTCCAAAGGAAATGCAAAATTGACTTTGATCAGAGAACATAACTTTGGAGCACTCAGCAGCAGTCCAGTCCTTTTTGTCTTTAGCCCAGGCGAGACGCTTCTGACGCCGTCTCTTGTTCAAGAGTGGCTTGACACGAGGACTGCGACAGCTGAAACCCATGTCTGCATACGTCTGTGCGTGGTGGTTCTTGAAGCACTGACTCCAGCTGCAGTCCACTCTTTGTGAATCTCCCCCACATTTTTGAATGGGTTTTGTTTCACAATCCTCTCCAGGGTGCAGTTATCTGTATTGCTTGGACACTTTTTTCTACCACATCGTTTCCTTCCCTTCGCCTCTCTATTAATGTGCTTGGACACAGAGCTCTGTGAACCACCAGCCTCTTTAGCAATGATCTTTTGTGTCTTGCCCTCCTTGTGCAAGGTGTCAGTGGTTGTCTTTTGGACAACTGTCAATTCAGCAGTCTTCCCCATGATTGTGTAGCCTACAGAACTAGACTGAGAGACCATTTAAAGGCCTTTGCAGGTGTTTGGAGTTAATTAGCTGATTAGAGTCTGGCACCAGGCATCTTCAATACTGAACCTTTTCACAATATTCTAATTTTCTGAGATACTGAATTTGGGGTTTTCATTAGTTGTCAGTTATAATCATCAAAATTAAAAGAAACAAACATTTGAAATATATCAGTGTGTGTGTAATGAATAAATATAATATACAAGTTTCACTTTTTGAATGGAATTACTGAAATAAATCAACTTTTTAATAATATTCTAATTTTATGGCCAGCACCTGTAGGTTGAGTAGGAGTTACTGGCAGTACTGTTTTTGGTTTCCATTAGTTTAGTTTCCCAGAATTAGTTTCTGGGAGAAGCCTGAATCCGACTGCGTGGTTGGTTCACCATCGTCTTCCTCTTTTTATGGGAGCTGGGGGCTCCCATCTCTTTTGTTTTTGTTTATCTTTTGTAAGTAACTATATTTCCCTTATTAAAAGCTTGTTGAATGGCAGCAGTATTGTGGCATCTTCTCATATGTTGACCCATTAATTTAGGGAGCTTAACAATGCTTTTCACTGAAGACATAAACCAAGGCCAGAAAGAACAAGAAAAAAGCAGCAGTTTCTTAAGAGCCTGTGAAAATAGAAAGGCTATATAACAAATCGCTGTAATTTGTAATGCACCATTTTTTTTTCAACCCTTTATTTTAAAGCTACAGGTCTGCACTTCAGTTACAGCCTTACTGCTTTATTTCAAATCAACTATGGTGGTGTACAGAAGCAAAGTTCTATATGCTGGGAGCGGCTGTACAAATACTTACAGGTATGACTGTATCAGCCAGACCTTGGTATGTGCCACATACGAGACAGTAAATAATATGTGATTCATCCATTGATGGTGATACTCTTTGAGCTTACCCTCAGTTAGTCGTTTTTTTGTATACAGCCATCCATGAAAAAAAAAAAAAGCCATGAGAAACTCACCAAACATGCCGACATCCTGGCATTTCTGCTGCAAAAGCAGGACTGGTCACGGAGGTACTGACTCAGAGGGAAACCACACACACTCTGTAAACGCTCTGTTAGGAACACACAGGGATATGATTCAACTGATTGATCAGTTTAGTTGACTAGTGGGAGAGTTTTCATGCTGTTTCCATTAATTTGAAATATTTGCAAGGGAAACATCAAGTTAGCAAAAGCAGAAAAGAAAACTTTTTTGCTGTGACTGCCTTAGAATATCCCAAGGGGGCAGATTCAAATTGCTTATTAGTAACCATTAAATTAAATCTGAAGCCACAGCCAGCAGGAATTTAGCTTTGCTTAGCACAAAAGATAAACCTTGGGGAAAGCAAGCCTAGCCTAATAATAATATTGATTCAAACCACAAGTTTTGTACAGTTTAACAAATTTTATCCAGCATTAATTATTTAACTTTATAGATGCTGGTAGGTGTGTTTTGTTACCTTTGAGGATCCAGGACATTAGCTTCCTTATTTTTAATGATTTTGTGCTAAGCTAGCCTAACTCTCAGCAGGAAATCACACAAAAAAACTTCAAACTTTTCTTTTAATCCAAATATATTCATATGTTGCCCCCTAAAAAGTCAGAATGGCTAACCTCTAATTATTCTTGTGAGGAGAAATGGCAACGTGAACTCCATAATTCTAACCACAGGAGTTCTTGGGACTCAAAAACACAGATTCCCAGTGGGAGGGTGCTGAGTGCTGACAGCATGCCATCCTTTTCATGTCATTTTAAAAAGGGTTGAAGACTGAGGCCAAGGCACAGTGAATCCAGTGGGAGTACAGTCAAAGGAAGCGCTAATAACATGTGCAGCTGTGGATGGTCAGGCTCTCGCAAACTGCTCTGGACACAGGGGCACATTAGCAGTCAGGTTAGCTTCATGTCTGCCGGGCACATGGCTGCTGACACAGGCCATCTGAGGCAACTGAAGTGGACAAGGCTTTGTGACATCTGAAGGGTGGATCTCAGTATGTGCACAGAGCTGTTTATAGTAGCCAGCCTTGTATTGGTCACAGAGTTCATTCTGAAGGGGCCGTAAAAATTTCCTGAAATTCAGATAAATATTTCTGTATCCTAGTGTGTAACTAGACATGTACACTCTGAATCTGGATGCCTAACTGTACTCATTGCGGATCCGTTTTGCTGCTGTGAGTAAATTGAAACAGAAAGAGTCAATAGTAAGGACATGGTACTAGATATGGAGGTTGCACTTCAGGAATTGGTTGAATACTACATGAGTTGATCCCATAAATGTATAGCTTCCTTCTATAATGAAGCTTTCAGGCCTTTGGATCCTTTTTGGGTTGAGGCAGGCCACCACAGGAACTGGCCTGCAGCCCAGACTGCACTGTAAGGCCAACAGGGGAGTGAAAGTGTGTGCATGTGTGAGCAAAGGCCTTTGTTCCCTTCTTTCAGATCGAGAAACAAGCGTGGAAAGGAGTGTTTTCAATCAGCTGTCATGATATCACTTTCTGCTCTCGAGTGTCGAAGGTTGCACTGTTAACAAGCGATGACGCGGGACTGCATCGACTATAGCGTGGGTTCTTTTCCGACAGCCGTGCAGAGGCTACAGACAAAGCACGAGGACACATGTAGACAATTTCATACCTCATAAACTTTGGAGTGGAGGAATATATGAAACAGGGATGATATCAGTCTGCATTCTGGCACCTGCACCGCTGTCAAGTTAGGGCAGCAGCAGACAATAACAAACAGCCTCCTCAGTTTGAAAGTCTGGGCTAGCTATGACACTGTAAAGATAAAATACTTCATGCTGGCAGCAGAATCAATTCCTTCCAATTGATTCTGTTTCTAAATAAAAAGGTCAAAAATTCTCATTTTCAGCAGCCTTCAACAGCCATTTAAAATCCATGAATTTGTCTAATGACTGTAACAGTAGGCATCTGAGCTAACTCAGTCTCCAGAAGGGTAACTAGGCCATGTCTCAGGATGCTCAGTGGAACATTTGACTTGTTTACTACGGAGTAGGAATATACACTGATTAGCCACAACACTGTAGTGTGGCTGGTTATGTCCCAGCTGCAAAAAATTAAACACATAGTTAGTTCAGACAAGATGTGGCAGATTCTTGCATCTGATCTGCAACTCTCATATAAGGCACACTATTTAACCTGGTTTAACCTCCCCATGGTTGTGCAAGCTGCCATCCAAGTCACCTCCACCTCAGCTCCCTCTTTCCATCCCATGCCAAACTTAATCAAATGGAAACATTCCTCACTGATTTTACTCAATATTGACATGATAACATCACACAGTTGCTGAAGTTTTGTTGGCTACGCATCCATGATACGAATCTCCCGTTCCACCACATTACAAAGCTGCCATTTAAGATATTGAGAGTGTGGGGTCCATCTGAGTACAGTCAACTCATTGTCATGTTCAAGAAACCAGTTAGAGATGATCTGAGCTATGTTGCATAGTATGTTTTCCTGCTAGAAGCAACCAAGAGATGATAGGTACACAGTGGTCATAAAGGAATGGACATGGTCAGCAGAAATATTCACACACCAAGGTATTGTGTTTCATGGTATTTCAGTGATGCACAGTGGGTACTAAGGGGTCCAAAGTGTGCCAAAAAATATCCTCCACATCATTACACCACCAGCAGCAGCCTGAATCATTGATACAAGGCAGGATGGATCCATGCTTTCATATTGTTTATGCCAAATTCTAACTCTACCACCCCAATATCACAGCAGAAACTGGGAGGTATCAGATCAGGCAGTTTTCTTGACTGACAAGACTGGCAGTGTAGTCTTTTGCTGCTGTAGCCCATCTGCGTCAAAGTTTGAAGTGTTGTGTGTTCAGAGATGCTCTTCGGCATACTTGATTGTAGCATGTGGTTGTTTGAGTTACTATTACTTTCCTATTAGCTTGAAGCAGTCTAATTATTATCCCCTGATGTCTGGCATCCAGGTATTTTTGCCCAGAGAGCTGCTGCTCACTGGATATTCCCTGTTTTTTGGACCATTCTCTGATGACCCTAGAGACATTTGTGCGGGAAAAACCCAGTAGATCAGCAGTATGTAAAAACTAAGACCAGCCCGTCTTGCACCAACAACCCTGCCATGTTCAAAATCATTTAAATCACCTTTCTTTCTTATTATGATACTCATTTTGAACCTCATCACGACCATTTCTACATGCTTAATTGCTACCATGCGATTGGCTGATTAGATATTTGCATTAACGAACGGCGGAACAGGTGTACCTAACAAAGTCGCCGGTGAGCACAAATGAGTGTAAGGGTGGGGAAGTCATCACTGAAATATAAATATAAATTACTGTAGACAGAAATAAGAATGCTTCTCTAACTACAGTAGTCGAGACATGGCACTGACTGGGACTCGCCAGATTCGAACAGGCTGCACCCTATAGCCCACATGACCCAAAGGTTCAGCTGCCAAAGCCCTGATGACAGACACCGCAGGACAACAGTGATCTGTGTCTACAGGTCAGTGCTCACAAGGGGGACCAATACAATATCTGTGAGGTGGTTTCAATGTTGTGGTGTCTCGGTGTAAGTGGTTACATGGCTCTTTGTGGGAATATAACATTACATTTCTGATAAGATCAGATTGATGAAGTGCAGGTGTCGGAGATTGGACTGTGGGAGAAGTGTAAGTGAAAATAAGGAGAGAGATAGACTGTGAACTTTGTTCACGAGAAACCACAGTGTGTCTGTATGTGTGTATACAGTTACAGCTTTGTTACTCACACAAAGACAGACGCAAACACTTCTTCGGCCCTGGCAGCGATTTACACCTCTAAGTGTGTGTGTGTGTGTGTGTTTACCCTGTTGGGCAGGGTCAAACTCCTCAGACAGCAGGTGATAGCAGCAGCCCACACTGCAGACTGCAGCTAGCTCCGGCTTAGCCACAAACATCCTCAGTGTGCTGGGAGCCAAGTCACCACAAGTGTGCAGGCCAACCACAACTGCATCCTGGGGTTTGGAGAAATCATGCAGAGATGGAAGAGAACAGAAAAAGAGGTGGAAGGGGAGGGAGGGGAGCAGTGGAGATCGATGGTAAAACTTATTGATGATGACGCCTTGCAGATTTGGCACTGCAGTCACACCCTAGACCCGAGTAATGCAAACTCCAGCTGCTGTGACAGACTTGTAATTCTAGGAGTTGCTATGAGAATCAAACTTTGCTACTATGCTATACAGCTGACTGAATATCTGCACCACTAACCAACACACCGCTATTTTTTTTTTTTTATTAAACATTGAGCTTTGGGCTTTTTTTTTTTTTTTTTGCCCTTGGGTTTGCTTACCTCCAGCTCATTGATGAGCTCTCGGAGCTCGGTTTCTGCAGTAACATAAGACGTGAGAGGTGAAAACACGGCTCCGGTACTGTCTGCCCCATTCTGAGCTTTCCTCTCCAGGTTCTCTCTCTTCCTCTCTCTCTCTCCTCAGCACTGAGTTGACTTGGGGGACCTCTGGAGGATGCAGATTGTATTACATCCATGGATAAAGCACTCAGAAAGAGCTCATCTGTTTCTGGGTTTTGCTCTGAATGTCCTTCCACTGCGGAGCTGATGTCTGATGAGCTTGTTAACACCTTCTCCTCCTCTTGCGACCGATTTCTTGGTCGATTATCGGATAAAACATCTTCACCTCCATTCAGCCCAGGCTTTCTTTCTATTAACTCCTCCTGAGGTGAATGCGTGGCTTCTGCTTGCGTCCTTGCTGCTTTGGTGTGTTTCTGGTACGCTCTCGAGAACTTCTTTAGCTTCCTGTTCCTCTCCTGAGCACCATGAGTGTTAGTGCTGGAGGAGTCAATGCCGTAGACCCGAAGGCCATACTGAAGAGAGAGGAAGGAGCTCAGGTAGCCCTTCCCTGAGCCTACATCTATCACCTGCATGTTGAATTAAAAAATACACGTTAAGAGTTCTTCAATGGTTTGTGTGTGTGTGTGTGTGCGTTTTATTTTTTGTTTTTAATTTAAGATACTAACTGCAGCTATAAAAACCTACCTGCTTAACCCCACGGTGCTGGGCCAAGCAGGCCACCACCTCAGACATGGACTGGACTTCATGGGATTTCTTAGAATTCATAAACTCATCTGGCTCAAAAGCAGCCCCTATATTTAGAAAAAAATTCAAAAGTCAGGGGAAAATGTCACACGCTTCCCAAAAATTGACATGCCAAAGGTCCATAAATAATGGTTGTGATTTGAGCAGGAAAACCCTGCATTGTTTCCTATTCTCAAGCCTCCCCTACCTGCCTCCACTGGTGGAGCATCAGACTCCAACCTGGTCTCTCTGAGGTCCTGCAGTAGCTCCTCTCGGCTCATGCAAAGTCCAAGGCCAGGGAGCGAGTGGGCTTTAGCTGCCTGCACAAGTTCCTGAGTATCAACCAGTCGATTTGTGTCATTGCAAAACCCAAATGTGGTACTGGGTTCCTCTGTTTAAGGAGACAGATATGGGAATATCAGTAATGTTCAGTCCACATGACAGAACATGTGCTTCAGCTGGTAGCAGCAAAGTCTGGTAGCTCTGATCTCTTATTTGATTTTTTGTTGTATTTTTGTCAGTTTTTTTTGTTTATCAAGTACTGATGCATACTTCTGTGGGGAGAAGTGTTTACTCAAGAGGAGAGCTTTTTCATTGAAACTGAAGACTCAGAAGGTATGCTGTGAGTGTGGTCTCATGTGTTATACTGAAACATGGTTGAACCAAAACATCTCAGACTCTAATGTGGATCTACCTGGTTTCACCCTAATACGGTCAGACAGAGATGCTAAAGCTAGTGGCAAGAAAAAAGGTGGGGGTACGGTGCTACTGAGGCTCTAAGGGACGGCTTTGAATTCACAGATTGGAATGTGCTGCTGGAAACGGATGAGAACAGGATGAACATCGACAGACAGGTTGACTGCTTTACTACATGTAAATGCATCAACCCCTGCAGAGGCACAGTCATACCTACAAAAACTGTGTGCTGTTTCCACAGTAACAAACCCTGGATCACAAGTGACAGAAAGGCAATCGTCATTTAGAAAAAAAAGGTAGCTTTCAGAGACGGTGACAAAGAACAGGTGCAACATGAGCTGAAGAAGGGGCTGAAAATGGCAAAAGTGGAATGCAAAAAGAAGATAGAAAGGAATCTAAAACACAGCGACATTCGTGAGACGTGGAGTGGAATCAGTACCATCTCTGGTTACAACAAAAAGAAACAACAGCCACTTATGGATGTGGAAAGAGCTGATGGACTCAAACAGGTCTTCAACAGATTTGCCTCTGCGATCACACCCGCTTCCACTGCTGCTCTTGAGTCTTCTTCTCCTTATCCTCTTCAACATGTGGGCATCTTCTCTGCGACTCAGTCTTCTCCTCCACAAGTGTCCTTCCCCACCACAGCTACCCCATCTCCTTGCATTTGTAACGTGACCCTTACATCACAAAAACCCTGGAACAGCTGATTCTACACCTACCGAGACCTGAGGTCAAAGACAAACTTGATCCCCTGCAGTTTGCATAAAAACAACTCATCAGAGTAAATGATGCTGTCTTCTACATGCTTCCCCGAGCCCTAGCTCATCTGGAGGAATCCGGTGCTTATGTGAGAGTCACGTTCTCTGATTTTCCAAGCGCTTTCAACACCATCCAATCAAATATACTCAAAGACAAGCTCACAGAGATGGGCGTAGACAGGAATCTCAATATTGGGATGTTGTTAAAGCCTTCAGCAACTGGAATCACAAAAACCACCAAATATTGAACCCTCTACAGGTTGTGAAAGTTTGTGAAGTGGACATAGAGGTGTTAACAAAATATAAATATTTAGGTTTACACCTAGATGGTTTTATGCTGTCAGTGCGGTGAATTTTAAAGAGATAATCGCTTTCTAGAAACAATGTTCCAAGATCCACAGACCTCACCACCAAAAGCCATAATCTAAGCATTAAAGCTCAAATAAAAAGTATAATAATGCCATAAAATTCTGCTTGGTTTGGTGACACTAGCAATAGAGGTTTATTTTTGCAAAAAGGCTCATTTTTAATATTACTAAAGTATAAAAATTTCTTAATTAAAACACATTTAGCCAGTGAAAATATGACTTTAATGTGTTTATCATCTACATTTTGTAAAAAATATAAATAAAATTATATAAATGCTGGGGATCAAAACTTTAATAAGCTATTAATAAAAAGGATTTTGGTTCTGAATATCTGCAGTCTCTTTCCAGATGTGCTATGGCCAACACAATACATTTTTTTTAAGTTCAATAACTTCAAGTTTAATTAAAATCAAGAAAATTTTTTTATTATTAGCTTATTCCTGATCCCTAAGTACGGAAGCTTGTTTCAACCACTAAAGAAAAATATTTTTGCCATCCATGATTTAATATTTTGAGGCTATTACCTCAAAATTTTGATCTACTCATAAGTTTGAGTTGGTAAGCTAAAATTTTGAGATAATAACTCAAAATTTTGATTTACCTCTGCTTGGCATTTATTAATTTATTTTCCAGTGGCAGTAACAGGCTTCTAAACATAAAACATTAATATGGAAACTTGTTTTGTCATTTTTGCCATGTGTAAGACAAAATTTTGGGTTAGTATCTCGAAACTCTGCCTTCTTAACTTGAAACTTTTGTTAGGCATCTCAAAATTTCTACTTACTCGAAATTTAGTCAGTAACTCAAACTTTTGGTAAACAGCTCAAATTTATTGACTTACTTAACTCTGCCTGGCATTTTTTCCTATCTTTTTTTTTTTTACAGTGGCGATAACATCCATCAATAAACCGTTTCAAATTTATTTTTAGGGTCCTTAGGAGATCTCTTGTTCAAGCTGAAAGGTCCTTACCCCTCTGCCTGTGCCGTGGCTCCCTCTGTTTGTCGCTACCAGAACTCACAGCTGACAGGACCTCCTCCGGTCGCACGGCCACGAACCGCTTCCACACGTCGTGAGTGTAAAACTCCACGGTGTGGGCGTTAGCAATGCTAAGAGTTATAGATAGAAACCGCCTGACTTCATCTATACGTCGCTGAATTTCTGTGAGGCTACATGAGGAGGATTTCATGTTGGAGAGGAGCTGCGGAAAGCACACGAGTGTCCTACTTCTGGTGTACGCCTAGACATTAGCAGTCGAAAAAAAATGCTCGATGAATTTACAAAACGGCCTTTTAAAAATCATTAAAATAATCTTAACGTGTGTTCATACGGAGTTTAGGGTGTAACAGAAACGATACACTATATCAAAATCAACAAACCTGGAATTCAGATGTAATTAATTAAATAAAACTCTAATATTCAATCAATCAATCAAACTTTATTTCGAATATGTAAGTTAATACACAGAAAAATCCAGTCCTCATGCAATCAGTTACTTTTTTTTTCTCGAAAAGGAGTAGGAGGAAGCAAATGCTTATTAATTCCTACCCTAACTTGCTCATCAAGTTAAGCACACACACAAACACACACACACACACACACACACACACATATATGTACATAGTTTTTTTTTTTTTTTTATATACAGTACATTCCTATAAATATTTAACACTCTACCTTGTTCATATAGTGGTTTATAAGTGTTATTTTATATAATTTTTAAAACTAATTTATATTGGTACATGTTTTCAATTTCTTCTCTAAATTGTTCCACAAGTTCACTCCACAGACCGCTATGCACATGCTTCTCATTGTTGTCCTTACTTTATGTTTTTTAAAACTGAGCTTTTTCCTCAGTTCATAACCCCCTTCTCTGTCTGTGAACGTTTTTTTAATGCTTTCTGGTAACACAACATTGTTTCTTGCTTTGTACACTATTTGAACAGCTTTAAATTTTAGCAGATCCATGAATTTCAACATGTTTGACCTTTAAAATAAAGTATTTGTATGCTCCAGATATCCGACATTATTAACTATCCTTGTTGCTCTTTTTTGTAATGTGCATAGTGGCTGTAGTGTGCTTTTGCATGTGATACCCCATATTTCCACTAATAATTTAAGGAAGATAACACCATTGAACAGTATAAAATATGCAATGATTTCTGGTTCAGAACATGCTTTATTTTCCCTAACAAGGCGGTGCTCTTTGCTATTTTTGCTTTTAAATGATTAACATGAGGCTTCCAGCAGATTTTATGATCCAACATTACACTCAGAAATTTGTACTCATACACCCTTTCTAAACATACATTATCTACCATCGCTTGCACTTGATTAGTTAAATGTTGTTTTCCAAACCACATAATTTTTGTTTTACTCAAATTGAATGACAATTTGTTAATATCAAACCATTGTTTCAATTTATTATTGGTTTTGGTAAGATGAAAAGTTGCTCCAAAACTATTTTAAAAAATAATTAACAGAAGCGGGCGTTTACACCTATGCCCTGGAGCAGGACTTTAAAATCTCTAACCGGTTAATTCGGAATTTTAACAAGGAATATTTTTTACATTACGTCTGCCGCAATCGATTTCTTATGTCTGTCTTGTACACGTCATCACGCAGCGTCCGTACAGAAACGGCATGCTAGCTGAACTCGACGGTAGGTTGTAAACATTTCAGCTTTTCCTAAAAGACTGAACTTACATGGCACCAACAGATCAAAAAACGAAGATTGAGAAGTTCGCAGGGAAAGAGGGCGACTTGACGAAAACGAAAAATGGCGCACAGGGTGTCAAAAAGAAAAAGAAATGGATCCCCGAACACAAAGTATTCAAAGGCAGCGTAAAAGAAGGTAAAAGAAGACTGAACTTACACACACACACACACACACACACCACACCTTTTAAGTAATGCATGAACAGTGAGAAAGTCATCTATAGATGTTAAGGTTAATTCACGCAACTCAACGTAGGGGCAGTCTAAATTGTCTAGACAAACATGATGCAAACTCATAATAAAACTGAATCTGATTGTAAATTATTTGATTCTCCTGCTATTTAAGTGCATTTAAGCCTTTACCATAACTCTTCAGGTCAAGGCTTTGCTTTCAAGAGGAAGCAGAAAGTCAAACATGAGTACAGCAAACTGCTGCGAAAGGAGAAAAAGAAGAAGAACCCGGTGTCCACAAACCTGTACAAAGAGGAGTATCCTGACCATCTGAGGCATTTGTACGTGGCTGAGGCAGAGAGACTGAAGAAGGAAGCCTGGTCGAATAGAGTGAACAGGAGTAAGCTGAGGATGAAAGGGCAGTTGAAAGATCTGGGGGAAGGTGTCGGTGATGATGATGATGATGATGAGGAGGAGGAGGAGGCACTGCAGACCAAAGCTGCCGGTGAAGAAAGAGTAAGTGGGGTATCTGAGCTGAAAGATGCAGCGTCTGGGAGCCAACCTGAGCCAATGGCAGCTTCACAGAAAGAAAGGTGAGGAAGTCTGCACACACATAGAGCATTGTGCAAAAATCTTAAGGGAACCCTCAAGATTGCTTCTCCAGATTTTGGTCTTGAGCAATAGTATTAGAGCAATAGCAGGTTTTCTGAAGGTTTCAAAGTTTGTCTTTGGACATTGGCTGTTATTTCACTGAAAAAGACCTGAACTGAAAATCAGTAGCAGAAGGTCGTAAGGAGTGATAAATCTAAATTTTTGGTTAAAGTCGTTGTCATTGTGTGTGGAGGAGGTCAAGAGAGAGGTCCAACAGTGAGTGCCTACAGCCATCTGTAAAACAGAGTTGGGCCTATGTCATGTTTTGGGGCTGCATTTCAGCCAGTGATGTTGGGGATCTTATTGAAATTGATGGCATTATGAACTCAGAAAAGCACTATCAGATTTTTATCCACCATTCTAGAACATTTGGAAAGCATCTAATTGGCAGGGGCTTAATTTTTCAGCATGACAATGATCCCAAACACACTTCCAATGCAGTGAAAGCATACCTGGATAGAAAAACATACCAAATATTGATTTTGAAGCATGTTAGAATTGTACGAACAGTTTTTCCTTATAGGCTGTATTTTCATGTAGGTTTTCATATGTTAAATAAGTGGCCACACCTGTTTCCCATTTCCCTAGTGAAATATAAGGTAAATGAGAGGTGGCTCATGACTTTTGCACAGTACTGTAAACAAGAGTGAGTGGCGGTGGGGAATGCATAGACACAGTCTGCTTTTATAATGTTTGCTTTTTTCCCCAGTCTTCCAATAAGCAATCGCATGAGAAAAAAAATGGAGAGGAAAACCTCTTACCAGAAGACCAAAGAGGAATTTGAGAGAATCCAAGAGAAGCGGAGAAATAAGAAAGAGGTGACGTGTTTAACTAAACAAAATAAAAATAAAATCACTGACTTTAGTTTTTGAAATAAAAAAAAACAACCCAACAATATGTATTTCTTCTGTTTTTAGGAGTACTTGAAGAACAAGCAGCAGAGAGAAGAGGCCATCCAGAAGTACAAACAGAAGAAGATGGAGACAGTTTCGGATGCTGAGCAAAAAGACCAAGAAAGGACAGCCAAATCTGAACCTCCAAATGGAATATTTGCTTCAGAAGATACAAGGAACTGGGAAATGACTCCTCCTCAGAACTAAACACTAGTGGAGGACTGTACTTAAAACCTCGTGGACTGCCTCAGGATTGTGATTTTTTTTTTTTGTGCAACAATCAAAATGGAAACTTGTGGTTGTTTCAATAGTGAAGTGTTTTTACATCTGTAATGTGATTTTTGCGGTATTTTTGCTCCTGACTACTGCAAGTCATTGTACTATCAAACCACAAGATGGCATTGTAAGATATGAAGTGACGAGAGATCATGCTTTTTTTTTTAATTGAATAAATGTGTTATTTCCCATAAAGTATTTTTATTTTGAAATAGGCAGTAAATGTCAACTTTTTTGCCTATTTCCATGACACACAATAGTTAAAAAGTTTTGATTTTATTATCAACTAAACCTCTAGTAACACATTAACACTCATCCCACTGGGGGCCTTCATTATACCTCTTTCTTATTACAGTCTATATAAACGTGTTGTACACATGTAGCCTGCAAAGAGTAAGCTCACTCTGCAACCCCATCTCAGTGTGGGAGCAGCGGGTGGACCCGCCTCAGGCCGCTTCCTCATGACATCACATGGTTGCAGAATGACTCGTCTGTGAGGCAAGACTTCCTAAACACAGTGCGGTCACGGCTCTGTTAATACTGAGAGCGGAGAAAAAAGGCTTCGGTTTCTTGTGCTTGTCGTTTGTAGCAGGTAAGACCTTTCCTTCTATTTCTGGTTTATTTAAAGAGAGAGCGAGAACAAATGCAAACCTGTGCAACTTGTAGATGCAGGAGCCGGAAGAAAGAATTTGTCATGAGTTTTGAACATGCTGCACAGGAAGGCCCAAAATGTCACTTGTTATACTGTTTAAAGTGTCTTTTAACATACATAAACACGTTGGCCTGTAGTTATAGGGAAGTCAGGAAGTAGTTTGTACTCATGTAGTTTATTGCCAAGATAAAAATTGCACCAATTAAAAAAAAACAACCCTTTTTCAGAAAAATCCCAATTCAACACTTGAAAATCCCACACCTGCCGTTCATATTTCACTTTCAGCAGCGTTTGCTACAGATTTGGAATTCTTGAAGGGATAAACTGCACTCTGGCTCAGAACAGTGCAAACAGGACAACACTTAACAACAAAGGCATGATGAAAGCACAGAGGGGGACACATTAATTCATATGCTCCTTGTAACAGTCTTGCAGGCATTCTGCCATCATGTGTTCTGTATGGGGGGGGGGAATTAAGATAATCCTTTACTGTGTGTTTACATGCCTTTGTGAGTTGCTTACTAGAAAAGAGAAATACTGTGTAGCTGCAATGTTCTACCACTCGTGGAGCCACATTCATTTTCTTAAAATTACCTTAATACTATTTTTTCTTATTCAGTACAGTTTTGTGTGTATCTTACAGAAACCTGCAATCAGTTTAAGTGTGTCTATAAGCCAGCGAGTTATCAGTGATCTCATCATCTGGTGCTACTTCCTGCCTCTGTTGTCATGGTGACTCTAGGAGGCCCAGAGGACTGAATACAGGGCCAATGAAGAGAACTCCAAAGTACATGCAACTTACTACCCAACAAGATAATAGAGAGAAAGCGAGTCTCAAGCATGGAGGAGAAGAAGGACAGGGTGAATGGCTTTGGACTGAGCCCAGAGAGGAGGGGCTCCGACTGGGGTCGTATCACCCTGCTGGACAAGACCAAGGAGTTCTTCCAGACCTGTGATGTGGAGGGAAAAGGCTTCATCACTCGCACTGATATGAGGGTTAGAGATGGAGGTTGTGTGTGTGTGTATGTGTGTGTGTTATTAAGGAAGATATACTGAAGACAATTTTGAATGTTAGATAATGAATCAAGAATTAATTATCTGGTTTCTATAATGTCAGAAAGTATGACTTAACAATTCCATCCATTAAAAGTATTGCTGCTAAATTTTCTACCAGTTTACTAATTGTATCAGCTCTATATTAATATTTATTTCCTTTATAAAAAAAAAAAGGGGGGGGAGCTTGGTTGTTCCTCGACACTCATTTTTTTCAGCTTTTTTAAAAATCCATGGAGGACCCATGAGTGCATTAAGCTTCTGCTAAGAAGAACAATAGTTCGAAAGGACACGCTTTTACCTGTGGCACAATTCAGTGTCCTGTGGGGCTTTAATAACAGTGAGCACCGAGTGGGGAACACTTAGTGTCAGTTTTTCATTTCATATTACCGTTGTTAAAGAACTTGGAGCACTCAAACAGCCTGAGAAGTGGTGGAGAAGCACCAGTGATGGAAATGTTTATGAATATAACACAGCAGCCCATGCAGTGATAAAGCACAGGCGGGAACAATACACACGAGCCTCTTTAAAGGTCTGACCATTAGTGAGCTGTGTTTTCAGCTAATTAGGGCAGCTCTTGTGGGCTTCACACCTTTTGCTGCTGCAGCCTGTGCTGAGGTTTTTCCAAGATAACATTTCTGCCACTTTGTTCGTTCAATGCAAGCTTTGTCTGAGCTGTGACACTACAGAGGGAGATGTAGCAGATTTAAGGTGCAAACCTATCATGTGACTTTTTTAAAA
This sequence comes from Pterophyllum scalare, assembly GCA_024447675.2. Taxonomy (NCBI): domain Eukaryota; kingdom Metazoa; phylum Chordata; class Actinopteri; order Cichliformes; family Cichlidae; genus Pterophyllum; species Pterophyllum scalare. Next base: position 16,034 of record JAMQGT020005134.1, read on the forward strand.
AAAAATTGTGTCTTAAAAGTAAAAGTCTTTTTTTGTTTATATGTTTCTCTTGGCAGAGGCTCCACAGAGAGCTGCCTCTGTCCGCAGCGGAGCTGGAGGACGTGTTTGACTCTCTGGATACAGACCACACGGGTTACCTCACACTGGAGGCATTCACCTCTGGATTCAGTAGGTTTCCTGCCATCAGAGGCTCTATAACATTGGTTCACATATATCACACTTTTTACTCCAAACAGCTTTCTGTCTGTCGAACCTGGAACAAAAGACAGTAAAATATAGCATGATTCGGAGTTGATTTTAAATGGCGTCCTGTAGTTTTACCTAGACAAGGAACGCACTGGCTTCAAGTCCAACAAGCAGTAATACAAAAAGCAAGAAAGGGAGTGAAAGGGAGGGTTTACAAGATGGTAGTGAAACCTGCTATAATGTATGGTTTAGAGATGGTGGAGCTGGAGTTGTTAAGATTTTTCTTGGGGGTGACCAGTATGGATATGATTAGAAATGATTATATCAAAGGGACAGCTCAGGTTGAGCAGCTGAAGGGAAAGAGGAAGGCCACAGAGAATGTAGCGGAGGGGGGACATGCTAGAGAATGTGGTGACCCCTAAAAAAGAAATAGTGTTTTTGAATTTCACTTTCAAGCATAAAAGGTGGGTCTATTTCAGGTCTGTTCCTGCATGGTCGGAGAATCTCTGTGACCGATGACCAATATCAGGCCCCTGGTCCAGCTAAGGAAGCACTTTACCAGAGCCAATGGGAAGCCAAGCTGTCAGGAGTTGAAGATGAGGAGGAGAGGCACTTCTGTATGCTGCTGGAAAGCTTAGGAGCCAGTAATGTATTTGAGGAGTGAGTTTAATCATGGCAAAACCCTATGTGCATTGTTTGTTTTTGGTCACGATCCATTCTTGATGACAGAAAGCCTCACCCATGGACTTTCTCTGATTTTCGTCTCTCCCCATGTGTATCGTCCTCTTCCCTTTCTCCAGTCCAGATGAGGTGCGCAGCCTTTGGACACAGCTCAGACGTGATGAGCCGCATCTCTTGTCCAATTTTGAGGAATTTCTGGCCAGGGTCACCCACCAAATCAAGGACGCTCACCAGGAAAAGAAGGAGATGGAGAGCGCCCTCCAGAGGTAGCGGGATGGAACACTTGCGGCTCAAAAGAAATAAAGTGACTTGACGTGGTGTTTTACTCATTCATACTCATTTTTCTTGACTATAACTGTCAAAGAAATACTGGACATGAGATCAAATAAATAGGGAGGGAAACATTTGCATATTTTCAGGATGAAGAGAAAGAAATGCAGTACTATGCAAAAATCTTAAGCTTCCCATCACTTCTTTCACTTCCCATCACATTTTTCTAGGAAAATGGGACATAGATCCAGCAACATGCGCAAGCAAACATGCATGGGAATACAGTGCATGTATATGAGGCAAAAACAGAGTTTGTACAATTCTAACGAGCTTGAAATTAAATATTTGGTATGGCTGCCTTTATTCTTCAACACAGCCTGAACTCTTAGTCTTTAGGAATAGTCCTCCAGACTTCTCAAAGGACATTCAAAGTTCTTGTTTGGATGTTGGCTGCTGGGGAGGCCAATCCACGATAGTGTTTCATTGTGTGTTCTTCTATCCAGGTATTCTTGGTATTTTGGCAGTATGTTTAGGATCACTGTCATGCTAAAAAAAATGAAGAAATTTTATGCTCGCCACTTCTTCTTTTGTCCTCTACTTGTCCAGTTTCCTCAAAAATTTCAAGGACATGCTGCACACTATGCTGGGATATGCCAAGCTTTCAGCTAATAGCTCTCTGGAAATCACCTTGTTGATGCAAAAATGCCTGCCAAACTGCGTTAACTTCGATATTTTTCCTTAGGTTCAACTAAAGAAATGGGAAAAATAATTTGTAACAAGCTTCTAGTAACAGTATCTGTAGATACAATTTCAAACTGGTTCTTTGCTAAGTTGTTTGTTATGTGTAGACGCAACACTGGTTCATCTATTCAGTTAGGTGCCGTTTTTATGCTTGACTGATTCTTTGGTCAGTGTTAATGGTTTAACTTAAAAACAAACATTTCTCTGAAAATGGTCAGGTACAAAGACTGGACTAAAAATGAGTGAAAAAGCAGCCAAAGAAAAACTTTGAAAGACCATCAGAAATTCTGAAAAGCTATTGCTCAAGATCACTTTAAAAAAATGACAGTGCAGTACAATAAAGTCATTGGAAGCAAAATACAAAGAAATTAGTGTGGTTCACTGACTTTTGCACAGCACTGGATCATTATTATCGAGTATGTAAGAATGTGAATTTTTGGTTAAAAAGACTGCTCTTTTAAACCCTATATGCACCAAAAATCACCATAGAGCAGTAATTCTTCTATTCCATTAGTCACCTAAATAATCAGTGGCATATGGGTGGGTTTGCCTTTATATTGTGGGCCCAAGCCAGAGCAAGCTGCATGAGATTTACCTGTAATTCTCCATAGAATGACCTCTTTATCCATGTCAAATGACTACTAATCTGGAAGCACACAGTGACTGCCTGCTACTGGTGTAGAAACCTGTTAAACATGAAGCAAAGGGGGAATTATTTTTTACTGTATATTAATGTATTTGCTCCCCTAGTATGCAGAATGACATACTTGATGATTGTTGAGATTACGTCAAATTTGCACTTGCTTGTTGTTCTTCTAGACTTCACTAACTGGCTGCTTGGGTCTTAAAAATCATCATAGGGAATGTAAATACCAGTCATTACTTGTTTGAAAATGTGTTTCAATAAACAGTTTATCTTAATATCCCCTTCAGGAAGGCTGCAACGCATGACAGCGAGATCCGCTATTTATATGAAGAGATGGAGGCACAGATCAAAAATGAGAAAGAGCGGCTGCTGCTGAAGGTATAAACATGAACAAAACCTAACAAAGCAGCATCTCCTTGGCAACCAAAGAAGTCCAAATATCCAGAAATACAAAGTGAGACGTTTAAAATCCAGTTCTGTGTAAGGCACTGGGCTGTACAGAACTGCGGTGTCTGACACAAGACGACGAATTTCAAATTTAAATAACTTTCTGTGTTATTTAATTCACCACAAGTAAAAAGCAAAACAAGCTAAGCAATTTAGAGGCCGGTCATGGTTCCATATGGATGCTGATACAAATGTGATATGGATACATGGAATGTCCCACGCTCTACCTCTAGATAATTATAATTATTAAGTATACAACCAGTTTGTGCATTATCATAAATTCTGGATTTTCCAAAGAGGGAGAAGAAGTAGTAGTAATAATATAAGTGAAGTTTGGCTTATGGATGGATTATATCAACTTTTTGAGTTTTTGAGCCTTTAAATCTAATTGTGTGTTCTTGTTTTTTTTTTGTTTTTGTTTTTTCACCTCAAGTTGAACCTTTTCTTCTTCTGGCCCTGCAGGACTCTGAGCGACTTCAGTTGCGCAGCCAAGACCTGGAGCACCAGCTCCTTATGAAGGAGAGAGAGCTGGAGCAGCTTTTCCAAAAGCAGAAAGGGGTAATATGGACAAAACATCCCAATGAAATCAATTCCTATGAGATATAAATGTTGTACTTAACTGGAAAATGATTACACACATCTGATACACATGTTTATGTATGGCCTATTTAATGTAACAAACTGAAAAAACAAGATAATGGATACAATAATTAACTCATATTTTTTTGGACTCTACGAGCTTTACATGATTCACAATGAAAATAATAATTTATTTCATACTGGGCTTGGTGAAGCCCCTCACTACAGCCTTGCATTTTTATCTCTCCTTTTAACCTGCTTTCTATTGATTGGCTAGCCCTGGCAAACAGAAGGTTTAAGTCAAATGTGGGTGGGGCTTCTGTGCTAACAGCCAGATTTGTATGACTGAGATGATCAGTCTCTCAGAGAAACACAAAGCCAAAGAGTCAAGAGCAGACAAATCTTTCTGAAGCCTGAATTTTTGACTCATAGGGATTGCTTGTACATACACTGTGCTCATTGTTTGAGTCCGCGGTCATGTATTGCAACAGCATCACAGTCCCCTATAAAAACATTTTTCATGGAATAGTGGGCTTGTGGTATTACATGTGTTTTGAGAGAGGATTTACACCAGGAGCATAGGCCTGGTGTTCTTTTCCCTGTGTAGATATCCTCTAAGTACACTTACCCAGCATTAGTGTATTATAACTCCTGTAAATATCTCCCTCTTTAGTTAGAGCACCAGTGCTCTGAGCTGAGCAGTGAGAGGCAGGAGAGCCACGTTGAGAACGTCAAGCTGAAAATGACCAATGATGAGTTGTCCAGAGCGCTGGAGAGCACCAGCCAGGAGCTGGCGCTAGCCCAGGAACAGTTGACTATACTGCAGGAGCAGGCCGCCCGGCTACACCAGGAGAAAGAGATGTGGGTAGAAGTGTTGTTTGTGTTAACCATGTTTCCCTTCTGTAGTTAATTCCCGACTATATTTGAGAATTCCTTACCTTATTTTGTCTATGCCTTAACCATGAACAAATCATAATATGCAAACACAAACAGAGTATTCATTTCAAAGTGAATTTGTTAATCTGTCTTGTTTTAGGGAAATGTACAGAGTAACTGAAGGACTGCAGAGGGAGAAGCAAAGTCTAATGAAGCAGCTTGACCTTCTCAGGTATGATGAGGACACGCCGCACTTTACAGACTTGGGTACTAGTTACAGTTGTGATCAGAAGGTTATATCCACTCATCATGGGCATGAATGTTATGGTAATTCTGGACTTTTAATGACTTCTTTGAACTGTTCTTTTTCCAGGGTGGAATGATTGTACAGCATGCATCTTTAATGACTTTAAAAAACCAAGAATTGGGTGCACAAGTTTGAATTCATTTTGGATTTCTCTAATCCACACGGGGTCAAAATCATACATTCAGCTTCAAATATATACATAAATACATACACACCCTCCCACTAATATTTGGTTAATGTCTTTTAGCAAGTTGCACCTAAACCAGATGCTTTTGGTAGCGCTCAACAAGTTTCTGGCATAATTCTGGCTGGACATTTGACCACTCATCTTGGCAGAATTGGTAGAGTTCATTTAAAGTGGTTGGTTTTCCTGGCATGGACCTGGCTTTTAAGCACAGGCCACAAATCTTTAATAGGATTAAGTTTGGAGCTTCCAGAAGCTTAATGCTAGCCTGCTTTCTCCATTCCAACACCAGCTTTGATGTGTGTTTGGGATCATTGTCCTGCTGGAACACCTGATTGTGTCAGCCGCCTAGCTGTTGATTTGAGGTGAAGGTGAAGAATTTGGAGGTAATCCACCTTCATTATTCCATCCACTTTGTGCAATGCCACAGTGCCACTGGCAGCAAAACGGCCCCAGAGCATGATGCTCACACCACCATGCTTGACAATTGGTAGTGTTCTTTGGTTTGAAAGCTTCACCTTTACTCCTCCAAACTTACTTTTTTTTTTTTTTTTTTTTTTTACAGTAATTAAAGATGCAGTACAATCATTCCACCCTGGAAAAAGAACAGTTAAAAGAAATCAAATTACCATGAGATTCATGCCCATGATGAGTGTGTATGACCACAACTGTATTTGTACTATTTTTGGCTTCTGGTTCAGTCCTACTTGTCAAAACCCCATAAATCAAATTCCAAACTGAGTTAAAGGATTTGCAAAGACTCATATGAAACATATACAGACACTGTAATATCCCTTCTTTATCTTTCCAGAGAGATAAACAAGCATTTAAAGGATGAGCGAGACTTGTGCTGTGGTGTAGTAAGTAAATAGTATTTTATGGAACTGCATTAAATGCACTGCACCATTAGAAGAGTTCAGTAATGCACCTTCTTTGTTTAAACAAGCCTCGAACCTCACTCAGAAAGAAGCAGAAGCAGAGAGCGGACCTTGGCAATATATTTGATGACAGCAGCCAGCCAGCCAAAAGGTGATTCATTTATCATCCAGATATTCTTTTTAACACGATTCATCCCTGTCAGATTTCCTGTGTGACAATGAAGAATGAAATGAAAATCATGCATCAAAGGAGGAAAAACAGAGGATGTCTGTTTCCTTATGCTCACAAAAAATAATCAAATTAACAAATAGAAATATTAGAAAACTTTGGCCTCTAGAAGTGAATTGATCCAGTAAATCCTCTGTTTCTCCTCTGTTCCCAAAGAGCCTCACTGTTGGTGGATGGGTCCTACCAGTCTCTGGAGGCCTTGCCTATAGAGCACCTTCAAATCGTTTTTGTTGCTTCCTCCTCCTGTAGTGAAGATGACACCACCGCTGCCATCCCTGCTTCCCCCAACATGGCTGCAAGCAGCCCTGTGTCCCAACAATGGCCTTCAGCAAAAAAGACCTCTGGCTTAGCCAATGGTCACGTCAGCCCCGCTCTGCCTAAAGTTCATGATGTGAAGGCAAAGGTCAAAAGGACATCCAGCAAAATGGCCAGCAACAAGAGGGTGATGGGAAAGAGCAGAGACAAATCCAAGAAGGCTGAAATTGATAAGAAGGTGGCAGAAGAAGAGAGGGGTTGGATGCCCCGCCGGATGGGTGGCCCCTCCGCCGAGTCATCTCTATTGAGGAGGACCACCTGCCCCACCTGCTCCAAGGAGGATCCCAGCCTTTACTGCACCAGCTCAGCGAGGAGGAAGATGAGCTAGATGAGGAGGAGAAGAAGAAGACACACAGAGGGCCCTCACTGCTACCCCACATTGCATCTCAGTGTCAAAAGAAGCTCTTCCTGCAAGGAAATCCTACTTTACTCAATCGAAAAAGACACCACCTGTGTCTCCAAGAGGTCAGCCTGTGGGAAAGGAGACCTCACAGGTCTGGACTTTTATATATGTTTTGACATAAGTTGCTGCAGAGCTAATGAAGCAGATAATTGAAACTGTCATTCTGATTTCTCTCCTGCAGATGGTGAAAGAACAGTTTGCCCCAGACCGCCTGTTTAAGGTTGTCTTGGTTGGAAACTCTAGTGTAGGGAAAACGTCCCTGCTGCGCTCCTTCTGTGAGGGCCATTTCCACCCTTCCACAACTGCTACTGTGGGTGAGAAGAACGGCACTGCAGTCATATTTTCTTGATGTTTTGAACAGATCTGAAGGGCATGTGTGCGGGTGTGGCTGTAGATGCCTTCCCAGAAGACTGGGGGGTGATTTAGCATCACATGAAAGGGCTTGTGAAGTCACACTGCCTTTCTAAGAGCCCTGGCACACATTGTACTGGAGATTATGTCACTTTGGATGAATTTTCTTTATCCTTGCTTTCATCTTTTCCAATCCTCCCTTTATGCCTTGTTGTCACCACCTTTCCCTCCCCTTTTCCTCTCTTTGAATGAAGCACATGCAGTCAGTGTTACACTTTGATCCCCCTAGTGGCCATTTATGTCATTGCTCTACTGCCAGAAAAATAAGAAGTAAAATCAAGCGTAATTTAAGTGTGAGAAGTGTAACCTCATATTATATTATTATATCAAATTTTTAATCAGGTATTGACTACAGTGTGAAGACATTGACTCTGGACAATATGCAGGTAGCCATGCAGCTTTGGGATACTGCAGGTCAAGAGAGGTGAGTGACTGATTCCTTCAAGATATTTCAGTTCATTTGCTGGCAATATCTTGCAGCTTCAAGCTCGCTAATAAAGCAGAAAATTCATATCAAGAGTATGAATGAAAATGGGAGACTTTTGTAAAATGGCTGATATTCAGTTAATGCAATACTTTTGTAAAAAAAAAAAAAACAACCTTGAATTAATTAAACCTGACAATCTGCATTTCAGTCACATCTTGATTGCCTGATTTAAAGTGCAGTGTAGAGGTGAACCGAGGCAAAACTACAAAAAACTTTTTCCATGAATAATCACTACAAACCTATATACACTGCTCCAAAAAATAAAGGGAACACTTAAACAACACAATAGAACTCCAAGTAAATCAAACTTCTGTGAAATCAAACTGTCCACTTAGGAAGCAACACTGATTGATAATCAATTTCAGATGCTGTTGTGCAAATGGAATAGACAACAGGTGGAAATTATTGGCAATTAGTAAGACACACTCAATAAAGGAGTGGTTCTGCAGGTGGGGACCACAGACCACTTCTCAGTACCTATGCTTTCTGGCTGATGTTTTGGTCACTTTTGAATGTTGGTGGTGCTTTCACACTCGTGGTAGCATGAGACGGACTCTACAACCCACACAAGTGGCTCAGGTAGTGCAGCTCATCCAGGATGGCACATCAATGTGAGCTGTGGCAAGAAGGTTTGCTGTGTCTGTCAGCGTAGTGTCCAGAGGCTGGAGGCGCTACCAGGAGACAGGCCAGTACACCAGGAGATGTGGAGGAGGCCGTAGGAGGGCAACAACCCAGCAGCAGGACCGCTACCTCTGCCTTTGTGCAAGGAGGAACAGGAGGAGCACTGCCAGAGCCCTGCAAAATGACCTCCAGCAGGCCACAAATGTGCATGTAAGTAAGCGACTCCATGAGGATGGTATGAGGGCCCAACGTCCACAAATGGGGGTTGTGCTCACAGCCCAACACCATGCAGGATGCTTGGCATTTGCCAGAGAACACCAGAATTAGCAAATTCGCCACTGGCGCCCTGTGCTCTTTACAGATTTGGCAGTGGGTCAGTAATGGTGTGGGGTGGCATTTCTTTGGAAGGCCGCACGGCCCTCCATGTGTTCACCAGAGATAGCATGACTGCCATTAGGTACCGAGATGAGATCCTCAGACCCCTTGTGAGACCATATGCTGGTGCGGTTGGCCCTGGGTTCCTCCTAATGCAGGACAATGCTAGACCTCATGTGGCTGGGGTGTGTCAGCAGTTCCTGCAAGATGAAAGTATTGAAGCTATGGACTGGCCCGCCCGTTCCCCAGACCTGAATCCAATTGAGCACATCTGGGACATCATGTCTCGCTCCATCCACCAACATCACGTTGCACCACAGACTGTCCAGGAGTTGGCGGATGCTTTAGTCCAGGTCTGGGAGGAGATCCCTCAGGAGATCATCCGCCACCTCATCAGGAGCATGCCCAGGCGTTGTAGGGAGGTCATACAGGCACGTGGAGGCCACACACATTACTGAGCCTCATTTTGACTTGTTTTAAGGACACGACATCAAAGTTGGATCAGCCTGTAGTGTGTTTTTCCATTTTAATTTTGTGTGTGAATCCAAATCCAGGCCTCCATTGGTTAATAAATTTGACTTCCATTGATGATTTTTGTGTGATTTTGTTGTCAGCACATTCAACTTTGTACAGAACAAAGTATTCAATGAGAATATTTCATTCATTCAGATCTAGGATGTGTTATTTGAGTGTTCCCTTTATTTTTTTGAGCAGTGTGTATATATATATATATAAATTCTTTATGCTGTATTATTGTAGCAGTATTCTTATAGTCGCATACAACAAACAGGTAAATCTGTTGACATTCAAACCCTGTTACTGACACAGGTACCGCAGCATAACCAAGCAGTTCTTTCGCAAGGCAGAGGGTGTGGTGGTGATGTACGATGTTACAGTGGGGGAGAGCTTCCAGGCTGTGCAGCCCTGGCTCACCAATGTCCAGGTCAGACCATTGACCCATGCAGTCCTGTGCAAGCCTTGTTTTTGCATAATGTTGCTTAACTGTAGAGGCTCATCCAATAAGTCTGATTTTGGAACTCAACCCATGCAACAGATTATTAAAAAAAGCTAGGGTATAACGCTTATGTTTATGTCTTTAATGCCTCTTGCAAATCCGCACATTCAAAGAAAGTACAACACTAAAGGGCTAGAATACTATATGAAGGGCTGGAGTTCTTTATTTCTGCAGGAAGCAGCAGGAGAAGGGATCCCTATTCTCCTGCTCGGCAACAAAATGGACATGGATGAAGACAGGGAGGTGTCATTTAAAGATGCTGAGCAACTTGCTTATGTAAGTCTCTAATGCATTTTTGGCAACTATTGCCTGTTCTAAGACACTAGCGTGTCTGAATTTGTGTGCATCTCCTTTGTAGGAAAACAAGGTGATGTTCTCAGAGGTCAGTGCCTACACAGGGAAGAATGTGACAGAGTCCCTGACACACTTGGCCAGGTAAGATCAAAACAAACCAATCCAATACACAGCACATTTATTTTCAGCACAATTCTAATTGGCAGCGCAGGTCGTGCAGGTGTCCTTTTTTTCCTCTTTGTGTCTGTGTTTACTCAGAGTGTTAATGGAACAGGAGGACAAGGAGAGAGACACAACAGTCAGACTCAGTGCTCAGCCTGTGAAGAAGAAAGCCTGCTGCAAGTGAAGACTCTCAAGCTAACACAAAGAAAAGTTAAAACCATCGAAGAACTCTCTGTGCCTCTCTGCTCAATTTACTGAGTTCAAGATCTTTTTTTTTTAACTTTGGACCCTTATGATGTTTGAAGATAAAAGTAAGGACAGCGTTGGGCTTCTAAAAGCAGTCTTTGCCTGCACGCAGAAAGGCAGTACATGCTGAAGTCCATATGAAAGACTGTAAAGACTGATGTCAAGCTTAAATGATGGAAAAACTGTGTTATTTCCTGTAAATAATGTTGTGTAGCCAAATCACAATACTCTGTTTATAGTATTTAGAATATTCTGTACTATAATTAACTAAATAAAATAATTTTAGTTAAGAGAAAAATCAGAAGTACACTGTAGCCTTTTCATAACTGAATTTTAGCTTCAAGTTTTTGTCTAGGCTAGTACGTAAACCTAGTTTTAAACGAAAATGAGATCAATCTGACTTGATTCTTTGACATTTTATTCATCACCACATTAATATTTTTTTCATATTCTTTGTTCATCCAATCTCTAAAACAAAGTGGTACATGGCACAATTGCACCTGTGTGTGTTACTTTTCTGAGGCATTGTTCTCTGTTATTCTGGCATCAAAATTCTCAGTAATTCACATCTTCCTGAAAATTAGAAAAAAAAATGAAAAAGATTCACATGCAGATACTTACTAAAATAAAACACAATGAATTACTGTACTCTCTATATAATTATACAACATATAATAAATTTTACTGAAGGTAAAACAGTTAATGACTGTGCTGTGATCCTCTCAACCTACACAGGTTAATAGTTTTCAAATGGCTGTAAAAATAATAAATGATTTCCATTCCACACATCAATCAAAAATAATTCCCAGAAATTAAAAATCAAGTCGGGTGATACATTCAGTGAGGTGCCCGGGTCAGTCAAGTTGGTACACATGATGGCACTATTGCTGATAGATACGTGCCTATTCTGATGACATCACCTAGATGCTGGCTTGATGGCATCCAATCAGATGCGTCCAGATGCCCTCCCTGGCAAACTGGAAGGCTTGTTGGAGAGCCTATGCCCTCCCCCTCGCTGACCAGAGAGGCTGAGGGCAGGTCCGCAGCACGGCTTGGTTTGTTGTTCCTAACGCATTTTATAGTCATGGGAAATGGCGGCCTCACATAGTTGTCCTTTAAAGTCTAGCTCAAGGGTGAACTCCAGGTCACGCTGCAAAAGATAATACCAAAGGTGAATGGAAGTAACGTCCACTTTACATACAACCAAAAAGACAAAGGGGAAGCAGCACTTTGAAAACACTTCCTGTAAATTAATTGCACACAGTAAAAAAAAAAAAACAGGACTTTTCTGTTATTTGAAAGAACACATTCTTCATTATTTTAAGGTGTATCTATATCACATGTCTATCTATGATACTGCCATTCTAATTCAGGTAAAAGATGTAAACAGTCAGTGAATTTTCAGTCTTACCACATTCTTCTCATTGGGCCTGACAGCAAGACTGCCAAAGATCTCCTCTCCCTTCTTGACAGTTAGGTAGTCTTCTAAATAAAACACCGTCTGCTTCCAGTGTGTGCTTGGGGCATCTGGAGCTAAAGATAGGATGTGATGGAGTGGAAGGGAAAAGGCGGGGAAATGAAAATGAAAGACGGTGGAGATGATAAAGAGAGGGGGGGAGAGAGAAATTGAAATTAGGTTAAAGAGGAATGGTGGCAAAGCAGTAAAAAGAGGCTAGAAGGAAAGAGGAGTAGGGGAAATAAAACGATTTACAGAAGAGTCCTGACAGGCACTAAACTGCCTTGGGCATGTTGACATGGAAGAAATATAACAGCATAGTGCCTGAAAGTCTCTCATCCAACAGGAAAAATACAGAGGCAGATAGGAGAGATCTCCTTCAGTGATGCTCAGCCTCAGGGCCAACAGACAGCCAAACATAGAACCTCCTCTACATGATATTATGTAAGCACCGGATGCATGAATGTATTAACATAAGCTTGCATAACATCTTTCATTATAATAGGTGTCCTCAACACCATGATGAGAAATGCTCGGTGATTCTGCTTGTGCAAACACTCATCACGTAACACCAGCAGAGTGTAGCCAAGAGCTAAGGTGGAGAAATGGAGCAGCTTCCGTTTAATATCCACAGATTCACTTCTCAAAATACTCAAGTGGCTGCGGGGTGAGCCAGAATGTGAATCTGCTTGACAGTGCAAGCAAACCTTCATATATCCTTGCCTACAGTTTTATAAATTTGATAAACTTTTATGGTGTTGTCTGAGGACATCACAACTTCTAAGGTCAAATAACTGAATAATGAACATATTTCTTGCTCACCTCTGATGGTAGCCCTGAAGGACGTTTTATTTTTTCAGGTTTTGAGATCTGTGAATCACTGAACACCTGAGTAATCAGTTTTCAGACATGATTTCTTTCAAAGAAAGTAGTTATAATTAAAACTGACCACAGTTAAAAGTTCTGTGATAAGGTAATCTTACTCATCAGTGTGTTAGGTAATATTTCATTTAAACAGCAAGCGGATTTGAAGGACACTCTTTGTTTAAAGGCGTTTGTTTCCAAAGGTATTGTTTCATTGTGTTTTTATTTTATGAATCAAACTGAACTACAAGATTTGCTTCCTTTTTTCCAAAAGTCTTTCTGTTGTCAGAACAGATATATTGCAAAAGAAAAAAAGTCCTGGTAAACTATCCTAGGAAATATTGGCATTGTCTGCACAACACACCCTCACTATATTAGCACCACAAGGAGGAAGTGACATCAAAACATATAAAGATACAATCTAAAGTTGGTTCTTTGCTAAGTTCATCCCTTGTGTTGGGTGCCTTTTTTATGCTTGAATGATTCACAGGTCATTGTTAAGTGGCTTAACAAATAAATTCCTGAAAATGTCTGATAAAGCAGCCATAGAAAGCCATGTCCATAGAAGGAGAGCCTGGAGAACTATTGCTCAAAGTCACTGACTCCTTGGAAGTAAAAAATGAAATGAGAGGTGGCTCAAGACTTTTACACAGTACTTGTACACTAAAAATTAGAGAAGTTTAATGTTATTTTTTTTATTTGGGTGACCCAGAGGTTTAATTCTCAAAATCTTTTTGATATAAAAATGTCTCTGGTCCAGCCTCACCAGTGGAAAAGCCAGTCTTCTTGTGACATTTGGTGAACTCAATGGTGAAATAGGTGACCAAAGCATGGACATAATCATTGCGCTGGATCTGCAGACAGAAGGCTGAGGTGAAGGACAGGTCCTCTGGTTTCACAGTGTAGATGTCCACTTCCTGGAAATAAAATTGCCAGCGATTACTGTTATACATCTCAGGGCAATCTGTGACTATAATATTTCAGAATAGAGGCACAGCACCATCACAGACACACAATTTGTGATCTCTCATATACGCATGCGGCACATGTATGTTAAGCCTTCTTGATTATTCACCATGATTATTGTGCATGTGTGAGAATATGTGTGTGTGTGAAAGCCCACAGGTTGAATCACGGCTGGCAAATGAAGCCTGCTCACACTACACATGCTGTGTGGGTGTCCTCCCTCATGTCCACAACGGAGGGAGGTTTCGTGCGTGTGAGCGTGTATGTGTGTGTGTGTGTGTGTGTGTGTGTTATAGCAAACCCTGCCTTACTGAGGTAGCCAAGTATTTTGTCACCTGCTGGGCGTCATACTGGGTTCAAAATAGAGGAGGAGCAGGTGTGTGTCTCTGCTTTGCATGTAGATGATGCTGTATTTAGGAGGATGGAGAGGGATTTTTTTAAATTTTTTTTTTTTTAATACTGCAACCTGTTCATCTTGCCCAGCCTACTCGGCTTCGGAGCACTCCATGTGGCGTCACCATGACAGATTGTGATTTAACACCTCTGTCCTTTCCAATGATACCAGACCAGTATCGTATACAGCAAATTGCAGGAGGACAGAAAAAAAAAAATCCCCGGGAGCGACTTTGTAATTTTAGAATGCGAGGAATGACTGGCACTTTGAATTAAGACGCAATGAAGTGGCTGGCAGGGGTGGGGGTGGGTTGGGGTGAAGATGCCCTGAATACATACATGTAAAAGAGATACAGGCAGCAAGAATAAAATTTCAGACAGGCATGTCAGTAGCGAAGCACAAACCGCCCCTCCACCCTAACACATGAATCACCTTTTTGAACACAAAAGCAGGACCATCACTTATCCCAGTGATGGAGAGCCCATTTCATTCCCACTGGTGACTCAATGCCTGCTCTTGTGTGACATTTCACCATCGCACTGAGGGAGAGACAGAGTGAGACCTCCCTATTCACTCAGACTACTGAGGCCTGACATTGTTTAAATCGGAGAAAGGGACAGAAGATGAAAGGAACGGAGGAGTGATTAGAAAAGTGAAAGTGAGAAACGAGACTATAAAATGATATAAGAGATAATGAAAAAGAAGACATAAAATGCTCAGAAGAGAAAGAAACACGATATATAGAGAACAAGGACAGTGAAATAGAGAAAAGGTAAAGGTAGCAGGCACAAACAAAAAAGCTATCACCTCTCTGAAAGCTCTCATCCTCTGTTCATTTGGGAGATGAAAGACAAGCTGCTGTTGTATCTTTAAGCATGAAAACGGAGCTGCAGCCTATTACAGCCTGCCAGAAACCTCTATTATGTACTAGAAAATAGTCTCAATAGACTGGGAATGATCAGAGGGACAGGGAATCGCAGCTGTCTGACTTTTTCTGGGAATTCATGTACCAGAAAATAAAGACAAAAAGTGTTTGGATATGTGCCACAAACAGGTATAAAACACCATGACATCATACTGGAGAAAAAATGTATTCACACACATGTTCAAAGGGGCAGACTGACCTTCAGGAGGCAGGCGTTTGTCACCACCTGCTTGGGATCCACCACATCTACCAGAGGCTCTTTGATGGCCACGTTGCGAATGCAACTCATGTCGAACCCATACACATTTTCCCACCCTGTAGATACAAAAACAAACACTTCAAATACAGATACCCATGTGAATGAGAATGCACACAATATGTGTTTTCTGGATTTCTTTTCTTCTTGAGTTTTCAGGCACCCGCAAGGCTCTGTTCACTCTGTTCCTGCTAAGCTGTCAGCGCAAGAAAGGTAGCAGAGAAAATAAAACAGAGTGCTTAACTCTGCCAGGAAGAACAGTCCCACTGTCTTTCTGTGTATCCAGGCCGTATGTGGAGAAAGACAAGCCCTCCCGAAAATACATTCTGGCCTCCTCCTCCACCTCCTCCAGAATGTCTGGCAGACTTTTTTTTTTTTTTTTTTTTATAATTTGGGCTGCAAGCACACCAAAAAACACATTCCCTCCCCCATTCCCTCAGTCCCTTCACTCCACCTTGCTTTGTCAGGGGGCCAAACACTAAGTCTGTATGATGAGATGGTGAGTGTGCCACCAACGCAGAGAAACTAAAAATAAGAGTGTGAGGGTTTGGGTAAAGTGAATTCTTTTAGGATCTATGTGTAAGAATGTACCTTTATGTACGTTTAGATGTAATAAAACACAGGAGGCCACCTGTGCAGTGAAAGGAAACTCAGTGGGCGTTATTGACCTCGATTCAAAGCCCATGTATGTACAAGTTTGAATGGCACCTTTAATATTGGATCACAAGGTTAAGCTCAGCCCTCCAGCTGTGATAGATATTTGAACACATGCAGTGAGTTCAGAGCACTGCAGGATAAAAGTGCCACACTGGTTTAAATACTCTTGAACTTTTTTTAAAGGCATGTTTTACAACAGATTTCTATGTTGGAATGATTACTTTTTATATAACAGTCCATTTGGATATTGCCATTAAGTGAAAAATTATTTGGCTGCATTCAGGCATAATTGCTTACTGTCTCCATAGCGAACGCTATACTTAACCTGTACATTTCAACTACTTTTACAGAAGATACCGCATTCTATTATGGTATGTTTTACAGGAGATTTAAGAGTTATATATATATATATATATACCGTTCATTATGGCCAATCATCTTCACTTTGGTCTTGTCTGTCCAAAGGAATTTGTTTCAGAAGTCTTGTGGTTTGTTCAGATGCACCTTTGCAAACCTGAGCCATGTATTTTTTTTGAAACATGCCTTTTGCCTTTATTAGGCAGCATAGTAATGGAGAGGACAGGAAGGTGGGGGAAGACATGTAGCAAAGGGCCTCAGGTCAAAATCAAACCCAGACTGTTGCATTTCAGCCTTGCGGCACATGGTCACCTGCTCACCCGTTAGCTAAACTGCCATCTAACCATGGCCTTTCTAGAGAGAAGAGGCTTTCTCCTGGCAAACCTTCCAAAAAAGCCATACTTGTTCAGTCTTTTTCTAATGGTACTGTCATGAAGTTTAATATTTAACATGTTAACTGACGTCTGTAGTGTTTGCGATGGGGTGACTCATGTGGCATTGTGTTAACACACACCTGAACGCTCCAGATCAGCAAATTGCCAAAACTTCTGTTTTTATATAGGTGGTCATATTAACTGATTATCATTTAATCAAATGCATTTAATTAGCAGCACCTGGCTGCTACATAGCCTCTTAATTCCTATGGAGACAGTAAGGGTGTAATAATTTTTTTCACAGGTCTGCATAGAGTTCTGTGAAAACTTTCTTCTTGGAATGACTATATGCAATGCATTTTAGTTTTACTGACTACTCAAAGCACTTTAGACTCCAAACCACAATTAGCCATCCATTCATAGAGTGCTTTATTCTGTACACTTTATCTACCTCTCATCCTGACATGCATGTGTTTAGACTGCAGGAGGAAACCTATCAAGGGAAAGAGAGAACTTGCAAATATCATACAGAAAGGCCCAAGCCAGGGTTCAAAACAGGAACCTTCATGCTGTGAGACAACAGTGCTAACCACTGCTAACCACGACATGCTACCAACAAAGTGGGCATAAGTTAAGCACAGCTGAGAAGAAGACACAGAGAGAAAGAATTGAAATTAAACTGCAACAAATGCATCATAATTACTCACAATGAATCTTAAAGTCCTTGTACTGCCTGTCTTCAATGGCTACCAAGTAGAGTGCTGCTCTGTCAGGGAACATCAGGCCTCCAGGTTTCTGAATGCAAGAAAAACTTCAGGTATCCAGTGAACACACACAAAGGCCATCAATCACTCATACTGTTCACACACCTGGCATGTAACAAAAGATCACATGTGCTGAGTTCAAAGCCTGCTGACAGCCATTGAGGCTAGAAACCTGATCATTCATGTTTGCCCTCAGCATCTGGCCAGCAGACACATGCAAGCGAGCGTACAGTAAATCCTCCACTTCATCACTGTCTGCTCTGTTTGCGTGTCAAAAACCTTATTTGTCCAGCCAGCCACTCACAGACACACACATGCACATTAAACCCAGCTTAACTCCCCAGACCTCCAGCGGCACCATCATACCAGCCACTTGTCCCTGGCAAAGATGACTGTGTTGAGCATGGACTCATAGAAGAGGCAGTAGCCCATCCACTCAGAGATTATAATGTCCACCTTCTCCACAGGCAGCTCCACCTCCTCCACCTTGCCCTTGAAGATGGTAATAACTGCAGTGTGCAGAGCCACAAAACAGCAGGCAGCAAATTACTTCACAGCTTCTTCATCAGATTAGAGCAAATGACTCTATTCTCAAATGACAATGTTTGTATGCCTTGGGATTGCAGTAAATTAGTACAACTTAATTAATGTTGTCATCTGGTGCCTGATTTTTTTTTTTTTTTTTTTGCACATGTGTTTTATTTGTCTTGTTTTCCATTCTGACATATTTGATCTCCAAAGGAAGAAAACACCTCCAAGTTAAAGAGGTGTAGCAGGGAGTTCAGTATTATCAGGTGTGCAAAAATATACAGTATAGAATTCATTTTATTACTAAACATTAAGAAAAATAATTTAAAAATGTATACATTGTCTTGGGGTAGGTGTTCATTCATCCAGTGAACTTAAGCCACCTGTGTTTGAAACATTAATGAATGCTCTGCACAGATTCATTCTCTGGAAAGCAGCATGAAGGTGCAATGACTGAATTGAGTTTTTTTTTTCCTGCAAATCTTTTTAGTGTCACCGTAAGAAATTTTAGCCAGAGCCAAAGGGAAAACATGTGACTCCGTAATACATTTTTAACCTGTTTTGTAAGTTGGGGGTTTCATTTTGTTGAGTCTGTTGCAAAGTTTTGTTAATCAAATGGTCATAAATTACAGGAAATTACTCAAACTGTCCTTACACATGCAGTCCCACCCCAATGATCTTGATTTAGCTAATGCAATTCCAAGTTAAATGACCTTTTAAATTGTTTATTGCTAATCGATAGCCAGTTCTACATCTAATTTTCTTAGATACTTATTGGAATATTAATATTTATAATCATTACTGCAAAAACATTGATCCATACATTATAGCTTTGCCCCTAGGCTTTTGGGAATCAACTCCTGCATGTTCCTGAGATCAAAAGCTAAGTACCTGAAATGTAAATATAAGAGATTAAATTCAAACCAGCCTAATGTAAAACGTGTAGGTTATGAAACTAAGCATCTGTTTCCAATCCTCCCTCTGTGAAGTTCAGGGTATTTCAGAACAGTAATCAGCCCCACTGAGGGAATTCTGATTGATAGCAAAGATTACTGTTATTTGACATCAGAGACGAGCTGCCATTTAACTATCAGGACTGTGACTAATGTTGTCAAGTGTGATGGTTATGATGGAAACATACCAATTTTTCACGCTACTTCTCACCCAAATATATTTGCACCATTCTGCCTTCAGACGGATGGATATGAGATTATGGCAATAATGCAAAACGACGCTTCTTCTTACCATTGTGCAGGTGATTCGACTTGATAATCTTCTCTGAATATTCAGATATACTTGAACATTCAATCTGCAGGTACATGGACAAAACTTCTGGTTAAAATGTGGAAATGTGCAGTTCTTGGTGCAGTTATCGTTTCATAAAAGCACTTTTGATCAATTTATAAATAGTTTCAAAATATTTCCTGGGTTTTATCTACCATATTTCCTCACAGTAGAGAAACTATCAACAATGACTCAAACCCTGCTAATCCATCTAAACACTAAGGTCCTTTGTCTACAGGCACCACTGGGTTAACTCCCCTATTCATAGGCATACTACAATGCATAAATCATACATAACTGTGGGTTACAATACCAGTAACCTGTCACTTGTAGCTGTCTCTAAGGGGAGCCAGATGTCTCTTTTTGCCTCTGTCTAACGGAGTTTGCCTGTCTACACAAGCCCTTAAGATGAATTTTTAAAAAGGCAGGATCTTTTTAAAATAAATATATTTGATATGAAGGAGAGGAAAGTCAAATATGTGTGCAGCGCAGCTTTCTCTCTCAAAGCTTTAAACAACAGCAGTGAATGTTTGATTGCAGTGAAGTATTTGTTTGTAGCTAGAGAGTTCATCTATTTGTCTTACCCCGTACACATGTTTGGCACCGGCATTAGCAGCAAACATAGAGAGGATCCCTGTGCCACTACCAACATCCAGGACTATTTTGTCTTTGAACACGTGCTTGTTGTGGTACATGGCGTTCCTGTAGGTCAGCGTCCGCACCTCATCTTTCAGCATCTCCTGCATTGGAGATAAGAATAAGAGTTCATAGCTGTGATAACTGATCATTTTACAGTACTGACACACATACAAATCCCTATAAAACTCAACTACCTAAGAATGGTGTGATTCATAAAAATGCTCATAGGAATACATATTACACATTATGTTACATAATGGATCTGCATTGTGGTAAATGTGGGCAGTTGCATATCTTCGGAATTCAGAGATTTTCCATGAGTAATGATATGTAAAAGGCAGTATTTAGGCCAAAAGCCTCAGTGACAGTGGCAGAGCTTCTTGAAATAGACAGGAGTACAACACAAAGCCTTTGGGGACTGCCTGATACCCATCTCCCTGAGCCCATTCACATATCCCACTTTCCTTCTTTCTTGCTTTGCACCGCTTTAATCAGGACACACTCGTTATCTGCAAGCAGACAAAAAGCTGACCTATATGCTAAATACAGACATTATTTAAGAGGTCTATACGTTCCTAAAACTTTTCCACCCTCTCCTCTTCACATACCAAGGTCATTTGTTGGGCTACGGTCTTAGCAGCTTACTTCAGATGCTGGTAAAAGATAGACACAAGCACTTTTCACTAGTGGAATGCTGAATATGGACTTTTACTATGCATACAGGGTTTTTTGGGGGGAGTTGGTAATAGAAAAGCCTCATCTTTTGTCAGTTGTCAACTACTCTTTAATTCACCTTAAGATATCACTTTTAAAACTTAACGTTTGTTTTTTTGCAGGTTCATGCTGGGTGTTTATTATGTTTCAATTAATTTAATCTTTTCAATGATGTTGCAGATGATTTTGTTTAAATCTCAGAATCGTTTTGGGACAGATTCTGAAAGTGCTCATTGACCTTTATCTCTATTATGTTGTTGTTAGTGGTTGATTAGGCTTTAACTTTGCTTCTGTTAACCTAAATGGATCCACTGAACTGGAGATTTGATTTCTGTATGCACAAGGATCTAAGTTATGGAAAAATATGCCAGAAGAATATGCATCTAAATCAAAATTAAAACCTGTCCTTGTATATTATAGTGTTAAATCAGTCTAGGCTCTTTTTTTGACATATCCTGTCAGTGTAAAACCAGCCAAGCATGGTTGAAATTCCTTGCCAAAGGTAGAAAGAGTCAAGTGGTGCCGTTTTTAATTCTAATCATACCAACCCTTGTCTGCATACCTCATGGATGCCAAAGTGAGCATAAGAGTCAAAGTAGTAGTCCCGTGATGTCATTTCCTCCGGGCTGATGAACTTGGCAATCTTGCCTCGACCAGGACAGGTGGCCAGAGCTGCTACATGAGGCGTATGGGGGATACAGGGCACATGGTGGGTAGTAGGCACTGGTTTGGGCAGAGGGGAGGGCTGAGCAGACTGAGAAATGGGGGACATTACAGGCTGTTGCCTCTGTTAAGGACATATAAGACAAGAAAAGAGGAGCGTTTGTAGCGCAATTTAGACATCACAGTCAACAATGACATAAAAAACAAATTATGGAAATACACAGGTCACTTGCTTATATTGGCTTATAGAGAGATAAGGAAATTCAAGCCAAAAATAAACTCTTTAACACACACACACACACACACACACACACATATATATATATATATATATATATATATATATATATATATATATATATATATTATATATATATATATATATATGTAAAGCAATTTTCATAACAGATATGAGACATGCGACAGTGGTGAGGAACAGTGCACTCATGGAAGAGCCGGCAAAAGATGCAGGTTCCGTTTCAGCACCAAGGACAGCAGATATGACCGAGTTTAGCATGTCCGTGCATCAGTAACCTAACCTGAATGCAAATCTTACATATGCATTTGTCTCTATTTCTGCAATTGCACGAGTGTGTTTAGTCTAGATCTGCCCTAACATCTGCAGGACACTGAGAAATGCACTTTCGTTTGCTCGCACGCCATCAGTGCAACATTTATTCTTAAGCTGGCTGCCACAGTTAACTAAGAAGAAAACAGAGATATACGTAATATTTACGCCAAATGTGTTGTCACCATAAAAAAAAAGCCAGACTGACAGCTCCCCGGTCCCGCTAATACAGTGCAGGACACCACAAGGTCCCTACCTCCGAGCTGTCCGCCTCCGCCATCTTCCGCCGTAGCAGCAAACAACGCGACGAATGCCTGAGTCCCATGAGAGCCGACGAGATTTAGGCTACAACTCTTTTAAGTGTTCGGGGGCTCTAAAATCCTAATAGAAACGTATCAGAAATAACGGCAAACCGCAGAATATGACTAAAACACACGGGAAAGTGAGAGTCATTATAAGAATGTATCACACTTTCTTACAAATTAGGCTAAACCCACTCCCACTGGAAAGTTGTGAATATGGATTTGCTCGAGGTGAAACGTTCGGTTATCCATACTATAAATGCGATACAGGTTGTTTTTAGTGGGAGGACTCAGGGAGTCAGAGCAGTCTATTGGCTGGAGAGATTATGTTGCGAGTGGAAGGTTGTAGGTTTGATACCAGCACAAGTCAGTCCTTCCGTTAAAACCCTCAGCGTGACCCGCTCGCTGTTTTTTTTTTACATCTCCGGTTAAGAGCTAGCTGTCAGATAACACGCGAAGTGTAGACGCACTACCACCACCAAGAAAGGCATTCAGTCACGCACTACAAAGGCAACTCCACAAAAACGCTCCTCATCGTCCACTTCATCGCTTGGAAACATCTCTCATCACAGGCACTCCGACAGTGAAAGTCGCAACATTTCCATCTTTTTTGTATGTGAAAGTCCGTTTAATTGCAATCCTGAAGGCTTTCCCCGGAAAGAAAGTTGCAGAATCGAGTTCAAACTGCGAAGCGTGCACCCGCCTGCCGTTCCACAGGACCCCCGCGGACGACATGAAATGAATGGTGACAAAAATACAACTGCCACCAAAAAAGAATAGCTAAATCTCTCGCCTTCCCAAAGATAGCTGTCTTCTCACACCAGACTTTCCCACAGTTAAAGAACCCACGCAAGATTCTCAGCCCCTCGCTTATATAACACAGGTGTTTGAGTGGGGGAAAGAGCCAACTGCGATACAAAAGTGATATGTTATTTCTGCCTATGAGGCTTTTTTAAAAATCGCACAGGTATGCGTTATATTTACAGGTCCCACAGTGATATTTGAATTAACTGCAACTCAGGTAAAGGTGTTCAGTTTCAGCTTAGCTAGCAGTAACTAGCTTTACATTAGTTGGAATGAATCTCGGCCTATGAGAATCAAGGACAAACGTTCAAGAATGATCGAGACATAATGAACCAATCAGCTTCAGAGGCACCTTTTAATTATGTTCTAGTTATATTCTTACTTGAAATAATTGTTACTACTTATTATATTGTTACAGTTCAATAAATTTAGAAGATGAAACATTACAAAGGAAAGAGATTACCAATAAGGACCAGAGGGCGAGAAACCAAAACGCCCAAAAAGTTATTTGGCCCAATTCATGACAGAGTAGTTTACCACAGCGAAGGCATGGGAAGATAAAGCAAGAGGGCCATCCACTCGTTTTCATATGAAAATCAATCAGAAGAGAACACTCAAACGGTACAGTATATATATGAAAAAATGTGATTTACGAGCATTGTACTCAAGTACATGATTAAGCACATTTTTGCATACTTTATTTGATCATCTCCGTTGCAGAAGAATTTTAGTCTTCCTGTATCCATTCATTCATGGGGTCGCTGGGGCAGCAGCCAAAGAAGAAGCCCAGACTTCCCTCTCCAGGCCAGCATGTCCACCCCATCCCCCCCCCGTAGGGCTTGCCCCGGGGGCATCCTAGGTGTCTGAACCAGCTCACCCAGAGTATAGTGAAAATATGTAGTTTTTAAAAAAAAAAAATTTTTTTATTTATTTTTTTTACTAAATTTGTAATAATTTACTTTGTTATATTTACTCTTTTGCCATCACTGATTGGCACCTGAGTTCCTTTGTTCCTTAATTGAATTTATCCCTCACACATTATATAAGGACTGTACAGGGAGTACAGTTGTCCTTTTCACATCCATAGTTGCTGAGTGAATTTTTGCTTATGAGATCAATTAATTAATTAACTTATTTCTATTTAAGCAAATCAATGACTTGAATTCTAATCTTGTTTGGCCTCTTTTTTTCACAGTTAGCTGTCCATTGGTCTTTTCCCTTTGTTGAGTTAAACACTGGAACAATATTGATGGCTCTATTCATTTGCATTCTGATTGGATGCCTTGGAACCTACTAATTAATACCATTACTTTGCACAACAGCCTCATTAATTTTCAGGAATTAACTACCCAGTATGAAACAAAGTACCCGTGCCTCAACATTAAAATGCTACTTACATATGATTAAAATTGTAAGTGATTTAGTCTTTAGGACTGCAAGAGGGTAACAGTTGCACTGTGCACAGGGAAATTACCATAAATGATAAGGCTCTTTCTAAACAGAAAATATATCATGTTTTATGTCTATAGGGAAATCACTTCATTTTAAACTTGATAGACGAGGGACAATTGCCCTTTGTGGTACAAGGTAAGTGGCAGTGTGTAATCACTATAATGATTATAACAGCAGAAATAACTTGAGCATTAAGATATAACAACACAATATACCGAGACCTGAAGAAATCAAATTTTTACTCAGTTGTTGACAGTTTCTTGGGTCAGTGAAGGTTCAGGGCTGAACTCAATCCTGTGTAATGATTACATTTTATTCAGAGTAATATTGCCCAGAGGATTAGCAAGAACCGCAGTGTTCCAACAAATTCTGGGAGTGAGTACTTGGCGACAGTGGGGAGGAAGACCTCCCATTTAGCCATCAACAGTGACTGGTTAGGAGGTGACAAAAAAGTAGAGAGAAAGGATTAGAATAGATCAATGACAAGCCACAAGAAAGACAACAGGTTGCTTGGGCCACAGTAAGCCTGTATTGCCAGGCTCCTCCTCCAGCCTACTCTTCAGAAACGCAACAGAAACTGTAATAAACTAATAATATCCATTCACAAGGACATGAGCAATGTAATCCACATCCTTAAAAAAAAATCTCCAGAAAAAAAGGGCCAACACAGCAAACCAGCTGTTGAATTCACACAAGCAACCTTATTGTGATTATGTAACAATTATTCTGACATTTTGTTGGAGCCATATCTTTTCTAATGTTTAAATATGCTCCCCAAACCTTATCAAATATTGTTTTTTTTTTGTTTATTGTTTTTTTTATTATATGCTTTGTTATTATAATTATTATAAAAAAAAATTGTATTGAAACCCGCTTGAAGCTATATTACAAAATACAATACTATCCAAAAGTCAACCATTATTTTTTTATATTTTGCTGGGAAAATGGGAAATAGATGCAGCACTTTAATGAAACGGGTACAACTGTGCATGGAAATACAGTAAATAATGCAACAGCAGAGTTTTTACAATTCTAATGACCTTGAAAGTCACTTCTGTATGACCACTTTTCTGCATTCATAATTTTATCCGTTTTGACAAGATCCCCAACACCACTGGCTGAAATACAGCCTCAAACCATGACAGAGCCTCCACTCTGTGTTACAGATGGTTGTAGACATTCACTGTTGTACCTCACTCCTGTCCTCCATAATGATGACAATTTAAACCTAAAGTTTCAAATTTGGATTCATCACTCCATAAGATCTGTTGCCACCGATTTTCAGAGTCAACTAAAGATAATGGAACAAATTATGTGATTTTGTGACAGGCTGCTAGTAACAAAGTGTCTAAAGATACAATTTAAAATTGGTTCTTTGCTAAGTTTTCTGCAACACTGGTTGATCCCTTTAGTTAGGTGCTTTTTTCATGCTTGAATAATTAATAGGTCAGTTTTAAGTGGCTTAACAAACAAACAAATTCATGGTCAGATACAAGGACTGGATTGAAAATGAGTGAAAAAGCAGCCAATGTCCTAAGAAATCCTGGAAAAACTTTGCTCTCGACCACTTCTAAAAAATTAAAATAAAGGCACCTCGAAGGCAAAATATAAGGAAATGAGGGGTGGCTTGAGACTTTTACACAGTACTGGAAATCCTTCTGTAACTTTCAAGCATGCTGCCCTTTTTCTTTATCCCAATCAGAAGTCACAGCAGGTGCATTTTTATTGGCTGCAAAAGTCAATACACCTGCTGTGTCATCACTGATTGTGTTGTGGCTCTAAGCACAACAAATGTGTACTTTGAATCAATAGAGAGCAGTGTGATTGACCATTTTTACCCCCACCCCTGACCCCCAGGAGCATTCCGATATTCACTGCCCTCTCCTGGTGTTGTTTCAGGTCACAGATTTTTCCACTTGTATTTTACATCAACCTCATGTAGAGTTGACCCTTAATCATTCTATTTTCCACCTGATTACACAGCTGGTCCTCCTTAGTCTGTTAGCTATACCTCTAAAAGAAAAACTTATGTCTCAAGCTTAAGATGCGATAGAGGATCATCTAAGTGAGAGAATAATGCAATTTTATATCCTGAAATACAATATTTGTATTCATGCTGCCTTCTTCCAGGAAAGTGTGTCAAAATATCTTTCATAACATAATGTTTGATTTCCATTTCCAGAGGTATCCGTACCTCTTTCATTACTCTCCCTCAATCATTTCATATTGTATCAAAGGGTTCAGGTAATAGTAACCCACTTTGAAAAACATAACAAGATATTTGTCGCAAGGAAAAATGGGCCCGTGTCCCATTAATGACAGACAAAACACAATGAAACACACTGGTTTTTAGTCACAGTTATGGGTGAGCTCCATCAGTGGTGCTTAAGAAGATCAGCCTACGCATCACACTTGAGGATAGTGTGAGCGCATCCACTTTATCACGCACACAAATCAGTGTGGGGGCAGGAGCACATAGGCAGGAGTCAGGAGTGAAAGCAGTGGGCAGAATACTATTGACTGACTTATAAGTCTCACAAAGCTGCGAGCATGACGAAGACGTGAGTCGCCGCAAGCTCCATCATAAACCTAAACTGTTAAAGACTGCAAGCAGGGTGGCAGTAAGGCTCAGTGAGACTGACTTTTAGCCTGTAATTAGATGAACTCTTTGACATGTCTATGTCTTCTTGAAGAGTGGTCATCATGTCTTAAAAAAAAAAAAAGCCAGTGTAAACTTTTGAAGCACTGCACAGGGAAGCAGTTCCTGTCCTTTTGTATTTTTATGTGTTCTTCCTAAGCCATGAATAATGCAATATAAATAACAGGTTTTTAAAAATGAATGATGTGAAAAAATCAGTCTTGAGGTGACGTTTATTCAGATAACTTGCAAATACACAAAATCAGTTCATTTTTACTGGCTCCTAATGACAAGAGGCCATCATAAACAAAGTTCAGAAATGTATATCTTTCCATCTCAGCATCATCCCTTACTGTGAATCTGATAATTCGCACAAAGGTTTTGACTGTTTTTCACCACTCAAAAATACAAAAAAGGAAAGCATGTCTGGTGTGTTTTTTTTTTCAGTTTTTCTGCACATAACCTCCTCTAAATATGAAAACATGCTTTAAAAAATATCAATATATCTTGTCAAAGTCTAACTTCTTTACATTATGAAATCAGTTGGCACCTTTAGCTGCTGTAATATATTTGCATTATAGTACAATACATTACACAAAGAAAGCAAGTAGATGGATTAGGTCTGGTAATGAAATGGCATACTTCTATATTTCTTGTACATATCATAGGTAAACGTAGCAGTTCTGGTCTACTTCGGTGTCTGTAAATGAGGACCATAACAAGCTAAACTGTGTGAGGTACAGGTGTTATGACAAGAGGGGCAGCATTCATTTTGTGTTCATTGTTCTGCGGACAAAAATATGGATAAAATTTCTCTTTACAGTGGCAGCCACTGAAAGAGTAGACATGTGATTTAGAGTCCGCATCATAGAAAGAAACCACTCGCTTATCGTAGTTCACAAAGATGCCCACTTTTTGAAGCTTTTTTAACAGTTCTAATGTAACAGCCGAATTTTCATATGCATAATATATGCCCTCATCTAACCCAATGGTCCAATAACCATCTGAAACTGAAAGATCTGTGTCTCCCTTTCTATCTACAGACTCTCTTACCACTCCAACAGCCCACTTATTCTTATCTTTCACCTGCACCTCAAAGTAAAACTTCCCCCCTGTGAACCCCTCCTTTGCTAAGACTTCTGGATACATCTCAAATCTTTTTGGATTTTTTTGGAAGCTCCTGTTTTTCTGCAGTTGCAACTTGTTTTCTGTCTTGACTAATGGCAAGTGAGCAATGCGCTGTGTCAGGATCAAGAGTCAAGTCCACTGCATGCTCTCTCATTCTTTTCATTTTGATCTCTGGAATTTTTTCCAAAATGTCATCAACTGTTTGTGTCACCTGAGCCACAGCTCTTCTCACTTCATTAAAAGACAAGTCACTGTGAATGCCAACATTAGACCAGTCCTTGTTTGAAGGAGAGCATAAGCTTGAGAAGTTCTGGAGAAAACTGTGGTGGTCCTCAGACTGCGACAGCCGCTCCAGCTGACTTCTTCTGCTTTTAAGCTCAGCGACTTCCATCCTCAGCTCTTTGAGAAAACCTTCCGCCTTTTGCTTCATTGCTCTGTGCCTCTCTTCAATCACCTGAAGATGATCAGCTTGGTTCTTCTGAATAGCGTGAAGGAAGTCAGTGAACACCTGCACACTGGCTTCTTTCTCTTCGTCAGCTTCTTTCTGGCTGGCATCGAGTGAGTTTTCAATCTCATCTATTTTATCACATCGTGATTGTAACATCATTTGGATATTTGCCATTACGTTGTCATTTTTTACTATCACAGCCTCATATTCTTCCTCTAGTGAGATGATGTTGTGACTCTTGTGATCGGTTTTGAAGCACAACACGCAAATACAGGCCTTGTCAGTCCTGCAGTAAAGTTCTGTTATCTTGTTGTGCTTTTTGCACATCCTCTCATCAAGATTACTCACTGGATCTATTAGTTTGTGGCTCTTAAGAACGGAAACTCTCTGATGAGGCTCGAGATGGACTTCACAGAAAGAAGTAAGACACATCAGACAAGATTTAACAGCCTTTTCTTTCATCTCAGTGCAGATGTCACAAAGAATGCTTCCTCTTTCTGGGAGTCCTGGGTGTGGAGTTGAGACTTTGACCCGAACCATCTTTGCAAACTCAGCCACTAACTCAGACATGGTAGTGTTGACATGGATTTCAGGTCTTGAAGAAAATTTTCTTTTGCAAAACGGACACTGACAAACGTCACTGGAGTCCCAATACTTGTGGATACATGGGCGGCAGAAGTTGTGTCCACACGGAGTTGACACTGGCTCGGTAAACACCTCCAGGCAGATGGAGCACAGGCACCTCTCCTCTGACAGCAGACTGCTGGCAGTCGCCATATCTGAGCAGGAACAAAGTTAAATAAATAAATAAATACATACATTCCTAATAACTCACAAATCAGCCCAGTGGACCAAACAAACTGCTCAAACTGCGTATCAGATTTTTCTTTTTTTGTTACATCCGCGACCGATGTAGTAATAAACCAAAAGAGTAACCTTACCTGCAAGGTCTCAAGCTGCAGAACAATAAAAGCTGCGCGAAAATATTCAAAAGTAAAACTGAAGGCTTTCGACCTGTAAGGCTCTTTCCAAAGTTTCATTTCAGCATGTTGACGTCATGAAGTGCCCCTCCCTCCTAGCGTCTGTTATGATAAACTTCTTGGCAAAACCTAACGCTTTCTACGGTATTAACTTTAGTATTGGTATTTTCATAATTGTAGTTACACATATATATACGTACATACGTTTGCGTTATGAACAAAAATAATTGCATTTTCTTTTATTTTAGTGTGCGGATTTCGTACAAAAGTTTGTAAAAATGATTTTTAGTATCACATGAATTCTTTCACTAATGCAGTGTAATCAACTTTCACCATTTCATTTGTTAACAGCAAACAAAACTGTCCACTCCGTCATGCTGCCTGAACTAAAAACAACAACAAACAAAACAAACTAATAACCCCCCCCCAAAAAAAAACCAAACAAACCCCCCCCCCAAAATAAATAATTAAAATAAAAATCAGCACTTAATAAAGTGGCCCTGAGAGCTCAGTGTTTGGATTTAATGCTCGGAAATTCACTGAAAATTCTCTAGACACAAGCAGCATTTAAATAGGTAGATTGACCGGGAGTCCAAAGTTGTAGTATAGTATGCATAGTTCCTGGTGCTCTTTCCCAACTTTTATCACAGCTTACACAGTCAGATAAAATTTTTCTTATCCATATACAAAAATTCTCAGCCACACAACTATGGATCCCAGACCATAAATCCACAACAAGTAGTCTAAAAGTGAAAACACAATGATGAGCTTGATTTTTTTTTTAGCAGTCTCACGAGTCTCATAAGAATATTCAGAAAAATCATTCACAATTTTTTAATTTGACATGCATTGGGGGGGGATTAGATAAAGTATAAAATTAACTGCACTAAATTAAGTAATGGTATTGTTTGCATTTACAATGAACAGTTGTTGAGAGTGTTTTTCAAACTCTTGGATGTTAGCCTCAAGAGGGTGCTAGATGCAATGTGTGAACATTATTGAAATCATTTGGATCCATCCTCTGGGGAAAATTGATGTGTTTTTTTTGAAATTTTCAGAATAATCAGTAGCTTTGATTTCTGTTTGGACCAAAAAAGCTAACAGCGATAAGTGGGAGGTGGAACACCTGGAGGGTTGGTGCAGAGAAAACAATCTCTGCATCAGTGTGACAAAAACAAAAGAGATGATTGTGGACTTCCTCCTCCCCTTGCACATTGGAAGTGGTTCCCAGGTACAGGTACTTGGGCATAGACCTAAGCAATGACCTCACCTGGGGTAACAACACTTCTGGAAGAAAGGCACACCAACGCCTCTACTTCCTCAGGAGGCTGAGGCGCGCTGGACTCGGAAGCTCAATCCTCTCCTCATTCTACAGATTTGTGGTGGAGAGCGTCCTGGGATCCTGTATCACTGTGTGGCACGGAAGCTGCTTTGCAGCAGAGAAGAAAGCTCTGCAGAGGGTGGCGAAAGCTGCATAGAGGACTCTTGGAGTCAGCTTCTCGGCCACTATGGACATTTACACCTCCAGATACAGGAAAAGAGCCACCTACATCTTGAAGGGCTCTACGCACCCAGGACACACACTTTTTGTTCCCCTCCCCTCATATTATTGTTACTTATATTCATATTTATTCTTCTTCGTGGGGTGGCAGTGGCGCAGTGGGTAGGTGCTCACCTTGCAACTCGCGGGTCATGTGTTGTCATTGTGTCCCTGGGCAAGACACTTAACCCACATTGCCTAAGTGTGAATGTGGATGTGTGGTCGGAGGGGCCGTAGGCGCGAATTGGCAGCCACGCTTCTGTCAGACTGCCCCAGGGCAGCTGTGGCTACATTAGTAGTTTACCACCACCAAGTATGATTGAGGTGTGAATGAATGGTGCACAGAATTGTACAGCGCTTTGAGTACTGTGAAAAGCACTATATAAGTCTAAAGCATTATTTTTTATTTATTTATTTTTTTTAAATTAGTTGAAACTGTCATAACTATTACATGGGCAACACTGGGACCTGAGGACAGAATTTCGTTCCACTGCATGCAAATGTGATGCAAATGACAATAAGGAATCCTTGAATCCTTGAAACTGTAGGCCAAATAACTGATCAACTGATATTCACATACTTTATGGAGTCATCTCAATTAACCATCAGGACCGAGATGTTCTGTAAAGAGATAGCTACAGTCAGGTGCACACACCTTTTCCATGCCAAAGTTCCAAAACCTGAGTGCATTTTTTCAAAAAAGAATTTTTGAATAGCACTCCAATCCACTCTCCTCAAACTCCCTTGTTTCTTTTGTGAATCTGTCAGCTGATGCTGCATCGTGTCGCTCTTCTTAGTATGCTCAGTTCCATCTGTTAACATTGTCCCAGAGTTCCCACACACAGATTGCCTTCCCTGCTTGTGTTTGTCTAGTTCTTTGTGTGTGTATGGTTGTGTCATGAGGCAGGAAGATTTGTCCCATAAGCTTTCACTGTAATGATTTCCTATTTTATGTACAGTGGCTCCTTAGCTCATGCCCAGGAAATCATGTGGTTCATCCTGACCTTTCAGGATAGAAAACAGCAAAGATGGTAGCACAAGCTGATTAATGTCTATTTTTCAATATGATTTTTATAGTTTGATATCTTTTAATATTTGGCACCTATAATCTGCCTGGATTGCGCTGCAGACACTCCAGCTGTCATCACCTCTGCTGTCAGTGTAGTACTGTATTCACTCACTGAAGAGCCCAGTCTGCCATGTGGCTTCCAGTTAAGTCTGGGTATGAGAAGCACGACCTGAGTAGCTCAATTTTGCTCCAGTGACTCTTCTGGGATTCAAACCTGTTTTCTAGACCAATTTCTCAAAAACAGTAATATTCCAAAATACTGTAGTTCATTTATAATTTCAAATTTCTCCACTTCTCTTCACGAGTTGAATAGCGAGCTAGAGAAGCACAAATCCAAACAAACAGATGCTAGAACTCTGCAAACAAGATGTGAAAATGAAATGAATGGATGCCGAGCAGTGTGGTCTGCAAATACGTTTGTTTGGTTTTTTGTCTATTTGTACACACACTCAGCTCTTTTCTTTCATATGCCAGTCACCACACACACACACACACACACACACAAACCAGTGCACATCATGTTTGCTTTCCCTTTAACCTGTTTGTGTTTGAGAGGCACATTCAGTCATGCCCTACTCCTACCCACTTGTGGGAGAAAGAATTGGAGAGATTAGTGGGTTACAAAACCATGAGAGGTGATGAAGTGACTCCAGCAGAAAAGGACTAGACACGGAGGCACTGGCTAGGCACTGAAAAGAGCTGGCTTAAGACTAAGCCAGATTTCTGTTTATTCTGCCATATCTCACCTATAAGAAAGAGGAAAACAGAGTCCACGTTTCTAGCCTGTTTTATCATGCTCTGGTTAGATGATGTTTTAGGTGCAAGCCTGACCTGATTCATGACTTCCTCTGTTAAGTAATGTTGTATTGGTAGACTGACTGTCGCCAGCCCAGGTGCCCACTGCAGAGGCCTGCAGCCACCATCCATTCCTAATAGCCTGTATGCACATTGAATTACTGAGGTGGAAATAGAGGCAAAAACCTACTGCAGAGTCTGTTTTGCTCAAAAAGGATGCCTTGCCGTGATAAAGATCTATCATTACAATAAAAACTAATCACTGGACACACCAGTTGCACAGGGATGTGAAGCAACAGAGGGGATATAGAAATAAGCTATTACTGGCTTTTATGTCATGAAAATGGATATAAGTGAGTACCAAAGTTACCACAGTGTTTCAATATTTCTACAGAGTTGCCCCCCCCCCGGATGGTGATTAAATGATTCCTTAATTTTTAAAAAAAGCAAACATGTCTAGACAATCAAATGAATGATGATAAGCTCATTGCTGAAATACCAAATTTCCATGAGGTCACAGAGTGGCTCTTTTTAATCAATTTATAGTCAGCTTTACATAATGAAGAGCAAATTGAAATTTGTTGAGTGGCTTGAGTAGAATTATTAATAAGATGCAGACAAGCCAACAGTAAGGGTGTCTGCTATACACGTATTGATAGGAATTAATAAAACTGACATGCAAACAAGCCAATGTACCAAAGTTAGGCTCACAGAAAAGTCTGCTTTTTTGACTTTGTCTTTGCTTTTTCATGTACACCTCACTGGAAAATTCTTCAGGGGAAATGTGGTTACATTGTAACCAAGGTCATGCTTTTAATGGCACAGTGGTATTCAGGCTATTCCTCCTCTGTCATTCCCTACTGTGTGACACGGTTCACTAATGCAGCCTTCCTTGACTATCAGGCACTCGGATTAATAAGCATTATGCATGTTTTAGTTACTATCTGTCTTGTTTTCATATTCCCTTAAATATCATCAGCATTGATTTGACACAAAGTACTCTTTGATTCACCCGCAAAATCTATCCCAACAAACTTTATGTTGTTTTTTGTTTTGGTTTTGCCATATATGAGCGTTTATGGTTTGGATTAATTATTAAACTGGGATTCATTGTCGCCTACATTGCACGTAAGAATTGGTGTATTTCGAACATGTAGGCTATTTGCATTGGTTGTGTTCTGTAGTTTTTGTGTGTACCTGCTAAATTTGCGATCCATCTGTATGGCGTTATGAAGTGCATTCCTTGGCCCCTGACAAATCGATTTAATTCAATCCACTTCATTTTCTTGAAACTCGAACATACGAGCTGCAAGCAAAAGCACCATCCGCACAGACTCGGACACCCTGAAAGCAACAAGCTTGACGGGACCGGACAAAACGCCCACTGCTGCAGTGGCGTACGCACTGAATAGACGGAAATAAGGGAAACGAGGTCCGTTTTTTCCGCGCTAAACGTTGGTCTGGTGAGTATGCGGTCAGTTATAAGACGAAAGCAATGGGTTGTTGATCGAACTGTGAGACAATTTATTTAAACTTTAAACTTTGTCCTGCGCATCAGCGACGCAGGTGAGATACATTTTCCTCAGGATTTTCAGGACACCTATCTTGAAGAAGAGGGAGGAAAGTTGTTCTTAAATGGCAAAGGACATATATTCTGTGTATTTGTTCGTAGCTTGTGATGCTGGAGTACACCAGCAGTGAGGAAAGTGCAAATTACCCGAGGCAGGGCAGTAGCGCATTTTATTTTAAAAAACAGGGGGAGCCGTGTGGGTTTCCTCTTAATTCATCTGGACAGACGGTCATTAAAGAGCAGGGGAGGCCTTGTTGACGAAGACTCTACGGTTAGTGTAGGTGCTGTGAAATCTCATTTACTCGTCATTTAATAGTATGCTGTAGGCACGAACACAGCTGAGGGGAAACTTCGTCGCGGTTGTATTTGCAGGGGCGGTTACAGTATCTTTTTAATATGGGGCCACAAGGGGAACCAAGAAAGAAGAGGTGGGCATAGGGCTTCATAAGATTCAGTGGGGAATACTATGTTGAAAATTATTTTAGAAAAAATAGGGACCCTTCCCAGGTTCTGTGGCAATATCTGTACTTAAGTACAGGTCGTATTACATTAAAAGTGAAGCTGCACAGGAATATGGAATTCTATTAAATACCTAAATATAGCTAAATACTATTAAAATGTTAATTATAAGTTAACTTTAAAGATCACCAATAGCTCTTTCAAACTGTATCTTTGTTTTACCCATTAAGAAGTGTTATCAAAAAGGACAAACTGCAACCCTAAAAAACGACTTAACCTCCCTCTTTTTTTTTTAAATAATAAAAAAAGAGACTTTGGTCATAAAAGATAATTAACACAATTCAGGCCTACCTAAGTGTTATTTGTGCAAATCACATAAACTCTTCAAGTTCCAGAAGGGTTAAGTTAATTTTTTTATTGGTGTAGGCAGTGTGGTAATAGAACTTATGAGAATTTTCACATGCTATCATCCATCCATCCATCCATCCATCCACCCATTTTCTGCTCTTATCCAATTCAGGGTATCAGTTGGGCTGGAGCCTACCCCAGCTGTCACAGGGCAAGAGGCTGGGTACTCCCTGGACAGGTCGCCAGTCTATCGCAGGGCTAACACATAGAGACAGACAGCTACTCACATTCACACTTATAGCCAATTTGTTGTCACCAATTAAGCCTCAGGGCCTCCAGCCAGTTTGAACCCAGGACCTTCTTGCTATGACCAGCAGACCACTGTGCTGCCTAAGTTAATATATAATTTGTGAAATAAAATCAGTCAGTCAGCAGCTCAGTGGTCAAAAAGAATATCACTGACCACACATTTTGGATGTGGCTGAACCACACAGGGCCGGATGGAAGAAGCTGGAGGATTCAAAGGCACTCATCTGTGCTGTTCCCAACCCTGTCCCCCTGCCTCCTCTTTGGAGCTTATACATGCTGCTCACTCTGTCAATCATCTCCACATCATCTGCCTCGTTCTTCTCTTCTTTATCTGACTTCTCCACCACTGCTCTCTTCTCCCTCATCTACTCCGCTTCCTCTTCACCTGAAGCCTCATCGCCTGAAAAAAGATGAGAAAACGTGCATAAACATGCATAAATTGCTTATTTCATAGATTGTTACAATTAGTTATTGCAGCTAATTAGGCACATGTTCCTCTCCTGTCTTTGGACAGCTAATAGTTAGCCAGTTATAACAGCAACAGCAGCTGCTTATAAGCTAACATATTCCAGGCCCATGATTTAGGCTTGAGTTTAGTAAAAACAAACAAACAAACAAACATTTTCCCTGTGATAAACAGTTTGATTTAAACATTGCACGAGACTTTATTCGGTAAAGTCTGATGTTACCTCCACTTTAAAGATAGCGGCTAACACTGGCAGTGCTTAAACGTTCAGGATATCCTGAATGACTCACCTCGGTATCACTGTCTTAAGTCAGAAGTGAGCTTCCTTGATCTGGTTTAGATTCCTTTCAGAAAGTTTTACAGCCTCCTCCAGAGTAAATACCCAGTAAACAGAAATCTGACAGGCTACACTCACTACAGATGAACGCTGGTGACTCTGGGATAAAAATGCAAAATATCATTTCTTTTTTTAAAATTCTTGATGTATTGTGATGACATTATTCACATTTGTTACAATACAGTGTGGACAAAAATGTTGCTAGACTTGAGGGCCAGTATGGGGCACAGAGGGTTAAATAATGTTTTGCACAGTAGAGGAAGAATATTTAATATCTGTTTCAGTAAAGTGATCAAAATTGCACAGTAAAAATCATCATACTTAAATTACTAATCATGTAGTAAGACTGTTTACATTCTTGGTGTTGGCCATCTTGGTGTTTTGAACCAGACCTAAGCAGGGGTGGATCTGAGTCTAAGAATTACCATAATTTACAAAATAAATTTCATGTTTTATTCAGTATGGCGTGAAACTAGTGTTTGAGCTCATAAATTAATCAGGAAAGTGTTTACTGGGGTCGACAAAGCAAGAGAGATGACTGTTTTCCTTTAACCATGTATTTTTGCAACCACAGGAGTCGCCCCCTGCTGGCCAAAAAAAAAGACCGCATGTTCTGCACTGGCTTTGCTTATCAGACCTGGAAGCTGCTCTCATCTTTAATACTATGGGCCCATTCTAGGATATATACATTATATTAATCAATAATAATTATTGACTCAGTAACTCAAGGAGATATAATCTTCTTGTTATCCTGCTGAGTAGCATATGATATATAGAATAATTTATTAATACATTTGAATGAATTATTAATAAATTAAACCTGCACTGTAACTACTCACCAGAGCTTCAAAATAAATCTTGATGCATGAACCCCTATAGACACACCACTACTTCTTCATCAGTATTATCTTTTCTTTTCTTACTCTTCATAGTGTACTTTTCATTGAAATGCTTATTCTGCTCCTTCCCGGCCACAGAGATGGTAGATAGAATATCTCAAAGCCTGGCTGAATGAAGCTGAAATTTTATTCATGTTAAGAAGCTATTAGAGGTCATTACTCCTTTCTTTTCCCCCTCTCTATTTGTAGACAAGCCCACCCTTTAACAATCTTACTTGCTTGCTTATTTACCTTATTGGTTTTCATCACTAACAGATGATTTAGTCATCACTGGTCCTCTCAGATCTACACCTACAGTGATGTATGCATTATTCCTGGGCTGGCAGACACAAAACCTGCACCATTTCCTTTTATGCTCTGTCTACAGAAGAATGCTGTTTAGATCAATTGTGTACAGTAGGTCTAAGTGCTTTCCACACTGCTGGCCTTTTATTCACAGGACCCAAACTATAAGCTCAATTAATGATTCACAAGGATGCTTATGGTCTGTTGAGTGCTAATGATAATTCAAATATGTGGTTTGTGATATAACAATAGCATACTATATTAGGAGTTTGGATGCTGTATTACTAAACAACTAGTAAGCTGCAGTGTAGTGAGAAATCTGGGACTTGGATAAGTATAAATGTGAGAACAGTACTTGTGTAACTTTATTTTTGTTTGAAGAAACTGTAGATGCTAAAAAAAAATGGCTTGATGTTATTACTAGTTGAAAAGGCAGCTGTACATCTAAAGAAAAACATACTAAGATTTGTTATTGTGTTGGATTTTTTTCAGCAGTACTATGCAGCAAAATGTAAAATTCCCAACAAACAAATCTGCACTTTCAGAACCGAACTGAAGCCAGGAAGATGTCAGCGGGTTATAAAGATGACCAGAACGATTGGCTGACTGTGTGCCTCAAGTACCTGCTCTTTGTTTTCAACTTTCTCTTCTGGGTAAGTGACTCGTAATCCTTTCAAGCTACACAACGGTAACTAAAATTTGCATTTAACCTTCTGGTGAATTGCAGCATCATTGACAGTAATAATTCTCATAGACACAGTTATCCACTGGAAAAGCATCTGGGTTTCTTTAAAACTGCTGGTTTAGACATGCCATAGAAAGAGCCACATAAAAACAGGAAGAGGATTAAGGAAAGTTTTAAGTCTCTGAAGGCTGAGCTGTGGACTGGGTTCAAAGTGAGTCATAGATTATTTAGGGCTTGTCAGTGTACTCTGGCCAAACAGTGTATCAAACCTGCTCTCTGGCAACACACTTTATGCTGCTGTAGCTCTCTGCTAAAGCTCTACTCTCCTACAGCATCAGTGCAGAGTGCCTGGGTTTACAGAGTCAAAGAGAAGATTTTGAGTAGAGCGACGGATCCATAAGTGGGAGAGGTTAAAAAGAGAAAGGGGATCAAGCTTTAGCTTTAGGCCTCAGTTAATGCCCTGTCATCACCCAACAACTCGTCTCTTGAGGAAAATATGTATCACTTTCCTCTGAAGGCCACAGGCTGTCCTCCATCTCACAACACTTTTTTTTTAGAGGACATTTTTTTCCACCCATACACAAATGAATCACAGGAGCGGGAGCAGTGCATACTGTGCCAGGACAAACTGGCATTGCCCATTTCTGTTTTCAGTTTCGTAATCCCGTGGTTTTAGAATAAAGCACATCATCGAGGAATGTCTCATTTGTCACAGTTTTTCGCAGTGCTGTTATTGACAACCATCAAAAATACAGTAGAAATATTAACAGGAGATATTATTAGTTAAAGCAAACTTAACTAATATTTGACAGATGCTCCTAAAATAAGCCACGAGAAGCTGATGTGGTTAATGCCTGGTTAAAGCATGCTTGCTTTGTGAAAGTTAGATTTTTAAAGATCATTCACAGTCCATTCATAATTGGTATATGGTAATTGATGCACCAGATATTATTTTTTTAAAATTTACATTACATTACATGCAAAGAGTGGGCCGACATCATATTAAATCCTATGGATTACTCAAGTAATGTGAGTAGTATCACTCAAGTTCATTGTAAACATGTAATTTAGTGGAACTTGTTGAAGAATTGTTTTTACAGTGTTATAGTGAGAGAAGAGTGATTTCCTTCTGGTTTCTATAGTTATGCTCCTTAGTTGGATATGTGGTGTTGTGAATAAGAGGTCCTTCCTTCTGACGGGAAGGAATGGGAGGATGAAGAGAGACTCCCTCAGGCATTTCCTATTTGCCCTCCTGTGAAACTCAGGAGATGAGAAGAAGATCAGGAAGCCACCCTGGATCACTTATTATGGATTGTTTGTAAGGAAGTGGTCATTATGCCCTGACTTGACTGCTGAAGTCTCACCGCTCCTGTTAGTCGTTATGCATGGCCACTTTTCTCTGTCTCTTATTCTGTTTCCTCTCTCCTTTTCTAGCCTCCTTTATGCTCTCTTCCTCTGTTCTATTTTATGTTTTTTTTCTTTTTTTGTAAGTGTGACTCATCTAAAAGCATTGAGTTCACTTTGCACTTTGTCTCTTCCTGCCCTAAAAAATAATGTTACGGTACTGTTGTTTTGTCATTCTTCAAGAATAATCTATTAAGTTTCATATCTCATGCTTTTTTTTTGTGTCTTTTTTTTTAATGAAACCTTGTGCTACACTCATCATTTTCCTTTACCGTTTAGTCAGATATCTTTTACTGACCCTGTTACTTTTTCTCTACTTCTCTCAATTCTTTTCCCAGATGGGCGGGGCTGCTGTTTTGGGCGTGGGAGTCTGGACACTGGTGGCGAAGAGCGACTACTTGAGCCTACTGGCCTCCAGCACTTTTGCTGTGTCAGCATACATCCTCATCCTGGCTGGCAGCCTAGTGGTAGTTACAGGCTTTTTGGGCTGTTGTGCAGTCATCCGGGAGCAGAGAAGCTGCCTATCCATGGTGAGAGGTGTCAATAGGATTCAATGCACAGTGTGTGATTAAAATTATATGTAGCTTATGACTCCTAAGAATGGAATCAAAAATGTTTATCCTTTTACGAAAATGACTAAAGATCATTAATGTAGCCTTTAAGCAATATTTCAGTTTAATTTTTTCATACATCCAAGCCAGTGAGTCCATATTTTAGTGGACAGTCAGACAATAGTTTTTAGTTAAAAGGTCACTTCCTGCTAACCACCTAACTCTGGCATTTCCCATCATGTGTTTCCCTTCCTAGCAGGCAGTCCATGTCACTTTTTTGGTGTCCCTTGTCATTCAGCTGCATCTCCAAATAGTCTCTTGTCTTGCGGTCTGATTGACTCTATGCCATCAGGCAACTCTGAGGTTGCAGAGAAGGAAAAAAGGACTGTTGCAGTCCAAAACAGTTAATTTGGACTCTGGTGAAGGAAGAATGGAATAATTTCCTTAAGAAAGCGTGGTTGTGTTTGCCTCTTTATTGCACACAGCAGTCCCACGCTGGCACAAATAGAATCTAATTCAGTGGGAAACACGGCAAAGGATAAATAATAACTTATGTAATAACAGTCTTGGTAATCTACTGGTCTTAGATTGTCTTCTCTGAGAAGCTAGATGCTCACCAACATGTACACGAATGTAGTACCATGTAACGGCACTCATCCATGCAAAACCTGGTCTGAGTTCTATCGCTAGATGCTGAGGAATGACTCTGATGGGGCCCTTGCTGTCCTCATTATTTTACAGAGACAGGACCCAGTGGGAGAGAGGCAGGCAGGAGGTGAACCTTCTCTGCCGCAGGGCTATTTATAGGTCTGTCTATCTACTGGTGATGGATGGAGGAACGGGAGAGAGAAAGGGCCTTGCAGGAGTGAAGAGGTGGATGTGTAGAGGAAATGGAATCTGCGGTGCAGTTTGGTTCAGCTGCATTTTTAGTGCTATTTATAGATTTGTTTGGGGAGAGTAATGAGTGACGCTAGCATGTACAGTAAGTGTTATGTGCATAAAGAAGTGTGAAGTTGGCATTTTGTGTGGGTAGCAAGCACAGGGAGACTGAAGTGCTTTTTTGCAATCTTGTAACCAAGAGAGACACAGAACAGGCTGGGTTTGTGCTCAGCAGCGGTATTGCGATAGCTGCAAAAGTAAAAGAGAACATCTGTTTAAGTGTGTTAACTATTTCTTCCTTGCACCTGTTTATCATCAATAGTTTTGCAGTGACTTTGTTTAACGCATCATGTGGGTGGTGCAATAGTGGTGTCTTTATACTGGGTTTGAGTGAAGCAGCGCTGACGCTTGAGTTACGCTGTTGTTTCCTCGCTCTGTGACAGCTGGTCCCTATTAGGTGTGTGCTTGTGTGTCTGTTTGTATGTGTATTTGCATTATGTGGAATGGGCCGTGTTTTGATGGGTGTACAAACTATTTGATGAACAATGAAAAGTTGCTATTTAAGTGTGGGGAAAGCTGTAGTTTTAATCTTGTTCATTTTGCAGCAGTCTATCAAAGTACTCTGTGTGGGCAATCAGTTTGCTACACCGTTTATGTAACATGCATTGCAGTACATACAATGGTGCTTGCCAATAAGAGTGATGCTCACAATTAAAGCCTCTGTCATTCCCATTTTTATATGTTGCTGCTGCACCAATCTGAATCCTTTTTATTTCTTGTTTTGCAGAGGAATACTAAACACAGTATTTGAGGACAGTGCTCAAATACTGTGCTGGTGGTTAATATTTAAATCATCTTAATTAATTAATTTTATTTTTCCAAGATCCATTTCTGAAGTTAGTTATGATAAATAGCGAAACTGTTTTCTAGTAATGCGGGGAGCTCTGTAAAGATGCCCAGGAGAAATGGGATTCCACAGCCTGTCAAATTGCTTTCTGGTTGTCTCAGTTCATGCAGCACTGCCATCTGTTTTTGAAGTGACAGATGCAGCGCCGTGACAGTTGATGAAAGTTTATATTGAGCCATCACAAGTGTGAGCAACTTCTGTTAGCAATGAGATACTTCAGGCGACTACTGAGCTAATGACTCTGAATCTGAAACGTCTGGAAGAATTTAAGTCTTTAGTCCAATTTACTGAAATTCTTTCCTCTCTCTCTATCCTGTTTTTCATCCACAGTATTTCATCTTCCTCCTGTTGATCTTCTTGATTGAACTTGTGGCTGGAGTACTAGCTTATGTATACTATCAGAGGGTAAGTGATCACTTCTTATTGGTTTATCGATAGTTGATCGGTGCTCTGCAGCGATGAGCCAAGCTGCAATTTGTTTTTCTTGAAGAAACTGCAACAGTTAACCTGTGTAAACACTCATGTTGAAAAAAATGGTGTGAAAAAAACTTCTATCCAGAAGACCATTATCAAACTAATCTGTTGGGATTCCTCTTATATATTAAATCATTACAGTTTTGATAGCAGATGTAGGAATTGTTGCTGGTTCGCTGAATGTTAAAGGTAATTACTTTCTGAGTTTCAGTTGTACACAAGATGTTTTCTTTTTCCCTTCTGGGTAGACATCAAAGAGCAGGATTTTTGCAAAGCAGATAAAGTTTAGGAAGA
The DNA here is from genome assembly GCA_024447675.2 of Pterophyllum scalare. NCBI lineage: Eukaryota > Metazoa > Chordata > Actinopteri > Cichliformes > Cichlidae > Pterophyllum > Pterophyllum scalare. The sequence continues at coordinate 58,819 of JAMQGT020005134.1, forward strand.
AAAATCTGAACATTCAGATGTTGAGATGTCAGTAAGGAAATAGGGCAGAGGCTAAAAATAAACAGAACTGATTTTATTTAGTTTTTGTGCCCTAGCTTGGCATTTGGAACATCTTTCAGGCCCACCTTTCACCAGGCTGCATTTCATTAGCGTGCGGTTCAGCTCCTGCCGCTGCTCGCTTCTGATTTTGCCCTGTTTTATGATGGTGCTGTAGCAACGTTAATGGTTAACTCCACCATAATTGCAACACTGAAAAATCCTTTACTGTGACACATCAAAAAGAGGGAGAAGTTTGCCTTCAGGGCTTTGTAGTAGACAGCACCTTTGGAAGTCAGGTGAGGCAGTATTAAAAGCAAAAGGAAAAAAAAAGGCTTAAATTTAGGTGAGTGACTCTTATTATAATACTGTTTATCTGCACATTTCAACGTGATCAGGAGTTGAGCTCCAAAACTGGTACATGGGTACGTCATAGGTTTTTTATTTGTTTCAGATATTATTATGTGTTTATCATTATTATTTATTTCTTATCATTTGATTTATATTCACAAAATTTTCAAAATGTTTTGCATGGTATATTATGTCACCAATGTTGCCTAGCAACCACCTGCCAGTGGGTTAAAATGACCCATTTGCAGTGTTTGTGCACCTGTAACATCTTAGAAAAGCATCTATGTCATTTTAATTTCACAACAGTAATAACTAATTTATATCCACTAAATCTGAATTATGCATGATATATTATGAAGTCATAATGTTGCCTGGCAACCACCTACCAGTGGGCTAAAATGACCCATTTGCAGCCTTTAACAATACTAAAACATGGGCATCTAGTAAGGTGTCAAACAAGACATATTTTTTTTAAAAGTTTAAAAAAATTAAATAATTATATTAAAGCACCTGGTTATCTTAGGCCATCTCAAAGTTCTAACCAGGCCCCAACCGTGCATAGCGTGGGGGATCAATCAAAGTCGGGCATGCTCAGGGTGGTATGACTGTAAACCCTGTCCTATGATAGACTGGCTACCTTGTCTCTCACCCTATGACAGCTGGCATTACTACTACATTACAATGACTTTTTTTTTCCTAAGAGGGTTAAAATAGTCTATTTCACAACATTAACCACCTGTCATAAAGCATTTCTGCAAGAAGGCCCTAAAGGCAAACTTGTCCTGTCAAGTCTCTTCACTTATATCATTTGCAGCGATGATCCTTTAATTAATTTATATTTTGCAGGAACAACACCAAAAGGGCAATATTAAACTGTGCTGCTGCTCATGGCTAACTACATTTTAGAATTCAGCTGTGCTTTAACCGTCGCCACAATCTAACTGCAGGGCAGCGGGTTATACTTCCCTTCACAAAGAAGGGAAAGAAATTAATTAAGACTACTACTACTACTACTACTGTTGTTATTATTATTATTAATAATAATAATATTTACATATATTTTTTATAAAAAAATTTATAATGAACTCAGTGATGTAACAACCAGAAGGGGCCATTCAAGTGAGAATGTGGGACTGAGCAGGATTAAAGGCTTTCTAAAGCAGAATCCTCAGAGACCCTCCTTTGATAACCTGGCTCTCTGGAGTTTATCTAACACACAGTTCTTAGCACGTAGTTATCTCCCAGACATCTGCCTGTCAATCAGCTTCAGTCAGCTGGGACTGCATAGAGCATCATGTTATCTGCGGGCAGATTTATTATACTGTAAGATGGATGGAATAGAATTCACTTTAAATATATGGGTTTGCATTGTCTCCTCTCGTTTCCTGCTTTGTGTGTGCATGAGAAAATGTATATCAAAGTCTGTATTTCTAGTCATTTTTTTTAAAGTGTCTTGTTTATCTGAGAGATCCCAAATGCTACCAATCTATCATGCCCTTATCCTTTCCCTCACTTCAACACTCACCTTTTATAGTTTTTGCTCCTACCTCTTTTTTTTTTGCATTGCTGTTCTGTGTATATTTGATATGTAGCATGTGTAATCATAGATTAAGCAGCCTGTGGGGTGGGACAGGTAATTTTGTTTTCACCCTAAAATTACACACACACACACACACACACACACACACACACACACACACACACACACACACACACAGAGGCTTCCAACCTTCTCTGTTTCAGTCACACTGTTTCTCACTGTGTATGCCTGCTGTCTCTCTCTTTGTTCCTCATTTCCAGCTGAGTGAGGAGCTGAAGCAGCATCTCAACTACACTATGACAGAGAACTACGCTCAGCCAGGGAAGGAGGCAATCACATTAGCTGTTGACAGTCTACAACAGGATGTATGAAATATATTTACAAACTCCTCTGGTGTTCAGTTTCTATGAGATTATATTGTGCCCTCTTCAGCAAGCACGGTTAAGTATACTTGTACTTGTTATAAATTAATTTGATATATGAAACTGAAAATTATGCTGACATGTAGTAGAAGAAGAAATCGCTCTGTGCATTTCATCAGGGTTTAGACGGAGCATCGTTCCAAAGATGACAAGTGAAACAGCTGGAGCTAAAGTAGTCCCTGAGAGGAAAATTACTGCCACTCCTTTATGTTGTAAAAATATATATATAGTCTCTTGACGCTAGGAATTTGTTTGCGCTATATAATACATTAAACCACATTCTAATCAGAATGAGGAACATGTTCTCACATTGTAAAGTGAAAGTCTTCACTTTGCTTTTTCTGCCTCTCCAGTTCAGATGCTGCGGCAGCAACAACTCCCGTGATTGGACTCAGAGCAGGTACATTGTGTCAGGGCAAGCAGAAGGCAGGGTAGTACCTGACAGCTGCTGTAAGACCATCACACCTCACTGTGGCAAGAGAGACCACCCCTCCAACATCTACAAAGTGGAGGTCAGTGGAACACACGCTTCTGGCAAGATGACAGCAATTATATTCAGCCTGACATCGAATATTTTAGTTTCTGCTGTATGATGTGGGTTTTATATTGTACAGTAATCTCTTATACAGTTTTGTGGAAAGTGTTGCTGCCTAGCTATATCCCTGACAGAGATATAAATATCAAAAGAGTGCTTTTGCAATCAAAGATGAGTGATAATAGCTCAAAGACAGAAAAAAACGGATGGAAGCGCTGAGTGTACTAATAACTATGTGTAGGCAGCAATCAAAGCAATTCAGTGTTATCCAGTTGTCCAGGGTGATTTCTTGTCTTCACAGCCCATTGTTTTTTTTTTTCCAGTTTATGCCATGTTTGAAGAAATTAAACAGATGTTTAATTCACTTGTGGTCTGTTGTAGTCAAACCTTTTCCAAACAACTGAGGCTGATCTTTCATCTCCTGAAATTAAACGCATCCATCCACTTTCCTAACTGCTGCTGGGTTGTCCTGTTGACATTCAGGTTTACATCTACAGCCAATTTAGAATCACCAGTTAATCTAACGTGCGTGTTTTTGGGGAGGAAGCTGGAGCACCCAGAGGAAAGTCACAGGCTGAACATGCAAACTTCACACAGAAAGTGCCCCAGGAGGAGGTTTGAACCAGGAACTTTCTTGCTTTGAGGAAACAGTACTAACTCTGTGCAAGCCCTGAAATTAAATGCAGTGAGTCACAAAAAAATGGCAAAAAAAAACAAAAACACTGTAAACTTTCTTCTGATAGAATGAGCTCTCTGAAAAATGAATAAAAGATGAGGTTTTGAATGCTTATCCACGCCGCACAGAGGAGGCTCTTCCGCCTCCTTGTGTCAAACCATTCAGTTTCCCCTCTTATCCTTCACAGTGCACTACCTGCATCATGTGCAAAGACATAAGTGTGAAGACATATCCTGAGAGTTCAAAAAACTGATTTTGGATGGTGGCTGTATCTATGTTAATTTGTAGGTTTGGGATAAAAATTTATTTATTTTTTGACATTACTGTAAAAAAAAAAACTTTCAGTAAATATACCTGTCGGGTGATCAGGGAGTAAACATGGTCTGAAAATGTACTTAAATAATCTAGAACATCCCAGCTTCAGTAAACCCACACATTTCCTGAAGGATATCTTGTTGCTTGCCAAAGCAGTTTAAAATTTAGCTGTGCAGAAATGCAGACAAAGGAAGCCTTGATGTCTTGTTTGTAATAAAACTTTGAACTTTTTACTCGTAGGGTGGCTGCATCACTAAGCTGGAGAAGTTCCTGGCAGATCACCTGTTGGTTATCGGCTCAGTGGGGATAGGTGTAGCCTGTCTGCAGGTAAGTAATATTATATAATATCCAGTTCAGATGGTTAGTGAAGAAACAGAATGCTCTCCTATTGTGTTCTCCTTGAGTAAACTGTGCTTTATACAAACCCAGTTGTCATCAGCAATGAGAAACTGCTTTTACCTTTTGTGAACAGAATGCTGTCCCTTTGTTAAATAAATAAATAAAAAAAAATACACAAAAAACTTTCCATTACTGAATGTACCCAGGCAGGTCAGCAACCTCTAAATGGACACTTCTTTTCATCTCATTCAAGTCTTTCTGTCATCATTATATGATTTTTTTCTTTTTAGTCCTTATACTTATTCAGTTTATCTCAGTCTATGATGGGCTTTTAAGTGTTGCAGAGCCCAAGGATGGGTACTCCTTTCTTTTCTTCTAGACTAACCACCCTGTCTTACTGTAGCTGCGAACCTCCCTATATATTAACTTTAGGGAAACTAAGACCAAACAAGTCTCCACTTACTCTTTTCAGGGGTAATTGTAAGACTGACAAGTCCACCACTTTGCATTCGGCTCAATTTTAATTAGGCACCAGGGGACTAAGAATAAAGACATGCAGCCAGGATTTTGCTACCATAATTATAAAGACAGCAAACAGCAGAAGATGAGATGACCAGCCATGCAATCTTTGTGATGCTTACCGCTGGTGATAAAGGGAGTTTAAGCTTAGAGTTTTTCATTAGCTGAGGTGGGAATATAAAGACTTTTTATTTTTAACAACCACCAAATGATCTGAAGGGACTATGTTGAACATCCAAATGAGGTGCTGAATATATTGAGTACAGGATCTACATGGTGTAATTTTATCACTTCTCACTCAGATATTTGCATTCTTTTGGACTGTCAGCTCACTTTATGTCTCATCTCTGTCAAATGTTCAGCCTGTCTTAATGTCACTGTACACTAATCTGTCTCTGGTGTGTTGTATGTGTTATAACTCTGTGTGTATGTTTGGTATCACTATAGTTGGCCGGGGCACTCTTGACAGCCTGCTTTATCTATCTGCTCTATAAAGAAGAGGAAGAGGACTTTGGTGCATTGTAATTTGGCTCTAGAGCGCTGGTGGTTGAATTTAATGGCGAGGCAAGGTTGGAGGGCATTGTGGATATTTCATATTTGACTGCCTATTTGTCCTTGCGTGGCTTCCTGCTTTCTGTTAAATGTGAGAGCTGTTGTCTGCTTGTGCACTGGATTAACATGTTTAATTCATTGTGGAGCATGCAGGGATTTTGCATTTGGCTGCATTTTATAGTTCCTTGCTATGCATGTTGCAGTAATGTGCTGCTGTGGCTGATGAGGATATGACAGCTCATTCAAACGCAGGATAGCACAGCTGACTTTTTAAGTGCGCTTTGGTTCACAGGGCCGCGATCTGGAATTCATACAATACCGCTTCTGTCAAAAGCATGATGCCAAAGCATCTGTGTTGACAAGAAGAGGGCAAAAAGACCACAGGGAAATGTGTATTTACAGTATATACCAAGGTTTTGCTGTGTATCCTTTCGATTCAAAGCTTAATATGAGGCTTCGCTATAGGTGTGGGTGTGGATATAATTGACTTGCCTACCTTCAATAAACTCCTTTTAAAAATTACAAAAATTAACAGAATCGCTGCTGCGCTTATTATACCTATTTATTTATTATACTGACACCTTCTATTACATTACTGCTCAGAAAAAAAGCATTAGTGTTGTTGCTATAGTTACTTCCAGTCTAAAATAGACTGGGCTTTCATAAACATTATTAAATAGGGAGTTGTTTGGGGTGCCCAGATATGTGTTTTTAGCCATCCCATGAAATGGCATGTTTCTCTCTGTAATGAATTTACATTTTAACACTGTTTGTAGCTTTGTCTTTAGCATCTTCTGAAATGATGCCTCAAGGAAACTAACAAGACTGTGGCTTTCTTTTTTTCTCACCTCATGTAATCGTTATCTCAGGCAAAATGACGGCATCTTCTATCCTTCTACATAACTGTCACTGATGGTTGAGAAGGGAGGAAAAAAAATAAAACAGTCTCACTCAAGGAGAAATTATGAGTCAATAGTAAATTCTGACTTTCTTGATAAGGCTTTCTCTGGAGGCTTTTAGAGAGTCAAAAATGGAATCTGGACACTTGCCTATTTAGCCATCAAGCTCGTAAGCCTACAGCTTTGATCAGATCCCGTTTCTCTTTTTCTACTTTGTTTTTAGACTTTTTGCATATTGATGTGCAGTAGTACTTTTACAGTTGTTAATTTCTTATTAGGGATGCACTGATGGTGTAATTCCAGGCTGAGAAGGATGCTTTAAAGTACCTTTTCAGCTCAGAAAATATGCTAGTATGCTTCATCATGCCATGTTCAAGTGTTTAAGAAGCACTTAATTGATGTGACATGTAGTTTGTGGGTTGACCAGTTGCAGTCAGTGGGGGGATCCCTTTTTCTTACGGTTCTCACACCGATGTAAGAGATCGCAGCTTGTTTTTATATGTCAAAAGATTCATTTGAAATATTAGTATGACTGTTGTGGTCTCTCTTCCCTTAATGCAAGAACACAAGCTGAAGCAGGCAGTGATATTTTTGAACACCTTTTTTTGACTCCACACTCTAGAGGTAGGCATTATTGACTGATATTAGCTATTTACCAATCTATAAGTATTGGCATGGATATCAGTCGATAAATTAAAATTTAAAACGTAAAGAAGAGATGAGAGCAACACCTTCCAGCTGTGTTACGAGTCTTGGTGTATAGTTTGTCCAGCTCTCTGCACTCTGCAACTTCCGTGTTGGCAACACATGTTTGGAGCACCACAAATCCAACAACCAGCTGATCTAAACTGGGCGCAAATAAGTCTGCATAACAAATGTTTATATTTCTAAATTAGTCTGTTTGTCTAATTTAGTCTAACAGGAATTCATTTTAGTTCTGGGGCCTTTTGCCATGGGGAAAAACACTATATGGAGACATAAGTGCATGAATCTGCTTTTTCACCCCACCCAGCTTCATATTGTTTCTATTCATGGAAGTCTGTGCACACATGTGTTGGTGAAATATTGGCTGCTTGACTCCTGACGTTCCCCCAGTAACCAGCTTCCTATTTTCCAGCAGTCTCTAACCTCTTCACCTTTAAACCTTCTTTGCCCCACAGTCAATAGCATTCAAGCTTCCTGCAGTCCTCCATGGTGACTGAGCTGCACTCTTTGACCTAACACTTCCTGTTTTCAGATCTGTGGAATGGTGTTCACCTGCTGCTTGTACAGAAGGATCAAGATGGACCCTTACTGAGCAGAACACGGCCCCCGCACACCACCTTCACCAGATGGAGCATGACCTGCTGACACCTAACCAACCTCTAAATTCCTGCATTGTGACCTGGCGATCCAAGCCTTGCATACATATACAGTACCAGTCAAACTTTTGGACACACCTTCTAATCCAGTGGTTTTTATTATTTAAAAATGGTCTGCATTGTAGATTAATACTAAATCCAAACTATGAAGAAATACATATGAAATGATTTAGTAAACAAAAAGTTTACTAAATATGTTTTGTATTTTAGGTTCTTCAAAGTAGGCACCTCTTGCTTAGATGACAGTTTTGCACATCTTGGCATTTTCTCAGTCAGCTTCACGAGGTAGTCACCTGGATTAGCTTTCAGTTAACAGCTGTGCCTTGGCGAGAGTTAATTTCTTGAATTTGTGTTTGAGACCATCAGTTGTGTTGTGAAGAGGTCAAGTTGGTATACAGTGAATAGCTCTGCAAGTTAACAGCATCCAGATAAGAGCCCACCTAAAGGCTTCACAGAGTTCAAGTAGCACACATATCTCAACATCAACTGTTCAGAGAGGACTGCGTGAATCTGGACTTCATGGTCAAATTGCTGCACTTCGAAGGAAGAACAACCAGAGGAAGAGAATGGCTTGGGCCAAGGAACACAAGGAATGGGCATTAGACCAGTGGAAATCTGTCCTTTGGTCTGATGAGTCCAAATTTGAGATTTTTGGTTCCAAACGTCATGTCTTTGACGCAGAAAAGGTGAGTGGATGGTTCCTACATAGGTAGTTCCCACCATGAAGTATGGACTAGCGAGTGTGATGGTATGGGGGGTGCTTTGCTGGAGACGCTGTTGGTGATTTATTAAAATCCAAGGCACACTTAGCCAGCATGGCTACCGTTTCATTCTGCAGCGACATGCCATCTGATCTGGTTTGTATTTAGTGGTACCATCAATTGTTTTTCAACAGGACAGTGACCCCAAACACACCTCCACCCTATGTAAGGGCGATTTGACCAAGAAAGAGGGTGATGGAGTGTTGCGTCAGATGACCTGGCCTCGATCACCTGATCTAAACCCAATTGAGATGGTTTGGGATGAGTTGGACTAGAGAGTGAAGGCAAAGCAGCCAACAAGTGCTCAGCACCTCTGGGAACTCCTTCAAGACTGCAGGAAAACCATTTCAGGTGATTACCTCATGAAGCTGACTGAGAGAATGCCAAGAGTTTGCAAAGCTGTAATCAAAGCAAAAGGGGCCTACTTTAAAGAATCTAAAACATATTTTGGTTTGTTTAACTACATGATTCCTTATGTGTTCCTTCATAGTCTGAATGACTTCAGTATTAATTTACAATGTAGGAAAAAATTAAAGTAAATACATTGAATGAGAAGGTGTGTTCAAACTTTTGACTTTACATTACAAAACAAACAGGCTCATCTTGTATGTTATGGAAAATCTTAGATTCAGGCTCATGAGTTGCTGTTGCCTGTCTGTAACCTAGGGTTACAAGAGCCTGTGTGTGGTCACATCATACCTGGATGTTTTTGCATGTTTAAATTTGAACATGACTCCATAAAAAAGGGAAAGAATTTGTTTGGCATTCTATGCAACTCACGAGGGTGCAATTCCAAGTTGAATACACTGAGTAAGAGCACAGAGTACAAAGAAGAAACGTGATGTGTGTGGTTGTATTGTTTGTAAACACAATGTGCCTCTTACATAATTCTACTGGTAAATAATTATGTATAAATTCAGTGCCTGAAGTCTTTAAAGGAATCTGACAAATCACTGTGATAAACTACGGAAAAATGAAAAGAGTTCATGTTTATATTTGTAGCTTTGTCTTTGTAACAGTTGCACTACATGTTGCCTGGATGATGGTAACCAAAATGAACTTGGCAGTACTGGTAATAATCATATTTATGGCTACAAAAATGAAAAATATTTATGAATGATTATTTTCTCGAGGGGCCGCTGAATCTCTGAGTTTATAGCGCCATCTAGTGGTCAGCACAGGTAACAGTTATAGTGGCTTGATTCCTGATTTGAAGATAGTAATTTTAACAGTTCATCTTTTAGGAATTTTAAGTAGTGATTCTCAAAGCTTTTTTCTTTGTTTTGACATGCCTCACTTCAGAAGCCAAAAAGAAAATACTCAACTGATTTTATCTATTAACAATAAAAATAAAAATAAAGATTGTGATGGTATTAGTAAACATCTTTTTTTTAACATGAAAGCTGGTGCTTGTTTCATGTTGTTACATTTGTGCCCCCCCCCCAACAACAGCTCTGTGCCCCACCAGAGGGGCTCATCTTACAGTTTTGAGAATCACTGCTTTACAGTGATGAATGTGTCTGATGCAATTAAACAAGGGCCTTCCTGTATTTGCTGCCTATTGTATACCTTGCTAACCTCTTTTTCCTTGATGCTGTTGTATAGCCACTATACTGTAGACGTTGTAATTGCTGTACAGTAGAAAGTAACTTCTGTTTCAAGCTATTTAAATCTTTCACAAAAATATGACACTATTCCCAGTGCTCCACTCTCTGTAAAGGGACCTCGCAGGATTTGTGTATAACTGTAGCAATTGCAAGGATATCTCAATCATTTCTCATAAAATGTGTTCAGATATTTCAGTCATAGTTACAGACCAAGACAGTCTGACCAGTCTAATAATGCACAAACAGCCATGTAACCGTAGCCACAGCTTGTCTTTGCCAGAAAGTTGAACTTTTATTTCATCTGTCCAATGAACATTGTCCCAGAACTATTGTGGAATATCCAGCTGGTCTTCAGAAATATTTTTATAGGCTCTGCCTGCTTTATGAATCATTATAATGTCTTTTCCCGCCCTCCAAGGACCTTTTGAAAGTTGTCAAAATTTAAAGGAATGGCATCTCTGCAACTGACACTTCTTTTCTCATGCCCTTAAGTGCAACACCTGACTCCAAGTAACTTATGGACAAGTCATGAGCAGAGGTTCATTTGCTTTCTCAAGCCTGAAGTAGTTACTGTAGCACTTTCATTAAATTAGATCATCGTTGTGCAGAATTTTGTCTTAGATGGTGATGATAAATCAGTGGAGAAATCCTGGACATTTCAATATTTCACAAATTTTTTCTTCCAGTGGTGTATTGTTATCCTGATTAAAATGATGAATTATGCTAACGTATGTAACTGGTTGGTGATATTATAATAGTATGACACTGGCATGTGCTTCAACTACTGACTGCTTTATTCCAACTATGGGATATGAAATTCATAAATAAATCTTTAAATATTGCATTAAAACTGGATTGTATTTATGAAAAACACATATTCCATGCTTTTTTTTTTTTAGACAGATGTCTCTCATGCCATGATTGCAGCTTGATATTGCACTAGTTGATGGGATTATGATCATGGGGCCGCTATGACAGGTGGCTAATTTATTTATCTTGTCCCAGAGAAATCTAGTTTTGCAGCATGTGTTTTTAATATAGTAGCATACAAAATATCTGAGGAAAATGTAAGCTCAAGTAAAATTCCACTAGAGGGAGACAAAGGTTTTCCATGTGAAGAGACGCAAACTTGCCCCTCTTAAATGATGGCCTGACTGGAGCCGTTTGGTTTTGCCATATGTTCAGAGTGACTACTCACACATCAGTGGATACTCCTACCTGACTGACTTATAGTATTTGCAGGGATTGTTTTGACAGGCCCTCAGAAATCTGCCAAGTTGGAACTAACAGGTTTGATGTGAACTGCAGGTCTCGTGCGTTAGTCACTGATTGAATTGCAAACCCGTGAGAACTAAACATGGCTCGGCTACTTACTGTAACAGATGAGCATCAGTGCGATTGAATTTATTCGTGTTGTAAATGCATCACTTGTCTGTTTGTCACAAACGGTGCCTGCTGATTATACATAAGTCAAATTCACGTTACTCTTCGATTAATCTTCTCATTATGGCATTACAGCCATTGTTCTGTGCTGTTTTATAGTTTTTGTATTTAATATATGCATTTGCCGTGTAGTAGCATGCATAAAATAAACAGTCAAAAAAAGCCTTGGAAGATGATGTGAGCTGGAAGGACATCTCACTTTGTGGCCATCCATATTATTGTGTAATGTGTGGGCTTCATTAAGAGGGCATTGGGAAAGCTTTTGTTACTTGTGCGGTCTTCCAAAATTCCACATCGGAAAATCTCGTAGTGTTCCCAGCTGAAACCGCGTTTATCGTTTATTCATGGTGCAGCACTTGTGCAGTTCTGTGTGGTTTTAGGCTATTGTTGAGGGAAAATCTCCATATATTCAAGCACTGTGCCATGCACATAGGATTTTTGTGCATTATTGTTTGTGCTATATTGCTGCCATATGCTCAAGCTCTTTGTCTTTGAGGCACCAGCTTTCCCTTTTCTCTTTGTTGCCCTGCTCCAGATTACTTACAAGACGCTATGCCGTTTCGGAGCGATCTATCATTGTCACCCATTTAGAAAAAAGTTTTTAAAAGAGTTTGGATGTTCTCCAGCATTTTGGCTTCAGCAAGCCTATAGAAACTGTCAGTCCCTTTGTCTTCATCAACTATAGGAGGGTGGCTCTCATTTCCTGCAGATGTCACACATGCTACAATGTAGAGACACTGACAAGACAGAAACACACGCACACACACAACTATACACATTAGCATGCGGTCTACACCCTTTGCCAGGAGACACCCATGAGGGAGAATTGAGAGCAGCTGGAGATTCACCACTCCCCATGTGTTGAGACCTCTTTGCATCACAAGCACAAATACGCACTGCTTATATCCTCCCTTCCCATCGCACTGTAGCCGTAGGGATGATATTTCAGCAGGACGTCTTAAAGTTACCTAAGAACACATGTTGCAGTGTGTGCTTGCGTGTGCACAGGTAACACACTGAAATACTGGCCGTGCTGCTCGAAGAAGAGCATATGTAACCTCGCAAATCAGCCTGATAGCACACATTTAACATTTCTTTGTATGTAAGGTATTTGTTAAGTTTCCATAAAAACAAATATTCTGGTACAACACAGCTTTTGCCTCAAGACGAGCACCTGTGTTCAATATGTGCAGCAGCACTTAGTTGTGGTAATTAAATGCTGTAGTGCTTTTAGCATAATAGATGTATACTGAACATTTTGTGTTTGGTGTAACAAGCCTGAGGATGCACAGGTTTGGTTAAAGATTTGTTGTGTTAGCGCTGGTTTTGTTTGTCCTGAGCAAAATAAGTTTTTTAGTTTTTTTTTTTTTTACTGAAGTAAAACTGAGATTGTGTTTATGCCCAAGGCCTGGACTTTGAAGACTTTGAAGTTAAGACTATCACATTAAGCGACACTTCTAAAAAGGTGGGTCAGGGGATCCAAACAGATTCACCTGTCTGTACACAAACAAAGATAATGCAGTCTGACAGGCATAAAACAGCATTTTCTACTAGAACAAATTGATTACCAAAGAACTGTTAGCTGAAAGATTTGCATATCTTGGCACAGTGTGCAGTATGTCCTTAAAAATTTTGAGGAAACTGGACAAAAGAAGAAGTGGCAGGCTTAAAAACCTACTGTATCTACAGCAGATGAAGAGTATCTGAAAGCCATTTCCTTTAAGAAATTGGCAAAAATCCAGCAAAGACCTGACACAGGACCTGACAGATGCAGCTGACCTTCAGTTGATCCATCTACTGTTGACTGAAGTGAAATGGTCTCAGTGGAAGGGTGACTGTCAAGAAGCCATTCTTAAGGAAGTGAAACAGGGAGAAAAGGCTGAGGTATGTCACATTACACAAGAACTGGACTGAAAATTGGTGGCAGCAGGACTTGCGGAGTGAATCCAAATTTTTGCTTCATCAATATATGTGGAGGAGGTCAGGAGAGAGGTACAACAATGAGTGTCTTCAGCCATCTGTAAAACACGGTGGAGGATCTGTCATGGTTTGAGGCTGCATTTCAGCCAATGGTGTTGGAGGTCTTATTGAAATTGAAATGAAAAAGTACCGTCAGATTTTGATCCACCATGCAAAGCATCTGATTGCCATGCTGAAAAATGAAGCTGCTGCCACTGATCCCAAACACACTGTTAATACAGTGAAAGCATACCTGGATAGAAAAACACACAATGGGACATTTTCAGTCATGGATTGGCCTCCCCAGAGCCTGGAGCTCAACATTATTGAAGCAGTGTAGGATCTCGACAGAAAACAGAACAAAAGGCAGCCAACATTCAAAAGAGAGCTCACCAATTAGCAGATGGAAGAGTGCAGCTACAGTCATGAATCACAATTTCTGTTATGAACTACAGAAACTAACGTGTAAGTCATTGCAGTTCCTGTTTAATCCAGATTAAAACCAATTCTGTGTCAGGTTTGGTTTCTAAATCTGCACTGACCTTCATACTGTGACTCACCTCGTAGCGAGTTTGCATCTGGTCTGCAGCACATTAGCTGTGGCCGTAAATGTGTTTGACAGATTTCATACGAGATCAAAGTGTGTGGAAGGACACGGCATGCTTAGATAATGTCAACACTGGACGTCAAAGCCTAGGAGATTGAAGAACAGCACGCCAACATTGATCAAAACCTAATATGTCCTAATTTAGCAACAAATACTTTGATTGTCATTTAGAAAGTGCCAACAAGGACATAAAATACTCCCAGAAGAAGTAAGAATGTTTTGGGCTCAGTCTTTCTCTCTTGGGTGTTGTGGTTTTTCTGCTACAGTCCAAAGAAATGTGTGTTGGATTATTTAGTTTTTCCTGAATTGGCCATTAAATGTGGGTGTAAACATGAATGGCTGTCTTTGTCTGGCAACTGGTCCATGGGTGTACAGTACCCCACCTCTTGTCCAGTGACAGCCACAGTCATGCCCCCCCAAAACCCCCCAAAACAAAACGTCCTGAGTACTTCCATAAGAATTAAGAGGGTAAGTAATTTATTCAAATGTTAAATGTTAAAGTTCATGACAGTACAATTAGAAAAAGACTGAACAAGTATGATTTGTGTGGAAGGGTTGTCTAGAGAAAGCGTCTTCTTTCTAAAAAGAACGTGGCAGCACAGCTTAGGTTTGCAAACTTGCATCTGAACAAACCTCAAGACTTCTGGAACAATGGCCTTCGGACAGAAGAGACCAAATGCATTGAGTTGCTGCCATGTGTTTGGCTGATTAGATGTGCTCAGCAAGCAGTTGAACAGGTGTACCTAATAAAGTTGCGTATATATTGTATTTATAACATATTTAATGGATGTGCCCACTTTCCCAATTAATCAAACAAGTCTGCCCATTGAGGGGAATATGATAAGAGTGACTCACAGACTGTGTCTGGAATTCTAACTATAAATTGGCACATAGAATTCACAATAGGGGCAACGAGTTCCTGTCTCGTGTCCTGAAGTGTTTCTCACTTACTTCTCAGTACCCATAGCTGAGAAATCTGTGGTTTCGGAGGTATGCGTGTGTATGTTTCAATGTGCGTGGGAGGGCCTTTGTCCATGGGAGAATGAGCTTAGATGGAAACAAACTTAAAGTGTTTCAAGACGGCATTTCAAAAGCCTTCTGTTTGATAATGATGAGCGTCAGGTTGATGAGGCCGGTGACTGATACCAAACAGATGTCGCAGCAGCGTCGAGGCTACACAGCCGCACCGTGATGGATCGAACTTCGGGCACAGGTACCATAGCGGTACCTGCTGAAATGATGATACAGCAGGAATTTGTTTAGAAGTTGTAACGGGACGCTGCGGCTTCTGACTCACACTTCCTGCGAGATGGCGGAAAGTCAGGGCGATGTCCCGTTGTGTACTGACCAGCATCAACCACTTTGATAAATACTGACAGTTAAATTAGCCTGCTTACATAATCTAGGTTTGTGTATTGGTGTGTTTGTGTAAAGCCCATTCTTTTAACCGAATAGACTGTTGTGATTTGTGGTGTGCGATCAAATTTGCTTATGTTACAATGTACTTAACGGACATTTTTCCCAGCACAAGTCAAAGAGAAGTGTCTGTTGAGTCAAAAAAAAAATTGACCGTGATGGATGTTGCACTGCTTACATGTGGCAAATTGGGCCAACAAGGCTATGGAATTTCATGCTTCAAGTATGTCAGGGGAGCTTTACTTTAACATGGCCTCTTTGGCATTTACTGATGGTGTCTATACACTGTAATTTATATGAGCTGAGTGGTGTTTCTGTTTAAGGCGAGGGCTGGAGTCTGTAAACTTTTACAAGCTGGCTGTAGTCTGTCTGTACACCCTATGAATGCGGTTAGCAAGCAAAAAAAAAAAAAAACAAGTACATGATGCACAGCTTCATTTTTTTTGGGTTGCATATCTCTAAAAGTGACACATGCATGGTTTGTGCATGTGTAAGATTTCCACACACTATCAATAATATCAAACTTTTCGGTCAGTGAACAACAAAACCACTGCTGACAGTTTTCAACAAATGAAGAGAAGTGGTGTTGGTTTAAACAGCAGAGCTGCGATGGATAGGACTTTTGCATGAAAACAAATGGGTCTGTCAACATGTGTTTGTTTATACTTTAAAGATGAATGGAAGAGGAAGAAGTTATGATATTTGGAGGGCGATTGTATTCATCATACACACAAAAAAAGGGGAGGCACAGGAACCAAATAGCGTGAGAGGAAGTTTCTGCTTCTTCCTCTGAGATTGATGGCGCGGAGGAGAGCATGGGAGCGACCTTGACTTGGTCATGAGAGTGGTGTGGACTCAGCAAGAAATAGAGAGGGAGAGTTTTTAATCAGTAAACAGCCTCTCTCTTGCCCTTTAGGAAGTAAACACACAAACATTAGGCGCTCTGCCATTACAGCGTATGGCCTTGAGGATTTAAATGGTTGCAATAAAGACAGATGGCAAACTGGTTGAAAGGGAGGGGAGAGATGTCTGGAGTTTGAAAGCGAAAAACAAAATTTAATAAAGAAATTAGACTAAATGAGCACAGGCATCATGCTGTCATACACATTGTTTCCAAAAGCATTTGCCAAATGGTGTTTTTGCATATCTGTAAGCATCTTTTGATACTGTCATCCAGAGATTCAGTCTCTGTTTACTGAGTCATACTACAGTCACTCTGTGTTCCAGCTGCTCAAAAATGATTAAGCTTCTAATAAACCATGTATGGGGCCACTAGATGTGCAGTAGTGTGCAAAAATCTTGAGCCACCCCTCATTGGTTTATATTTTGCGAGGAAAATGGGAAAGGGATGCAGCAATGTGAAAGCATACACGGAAATGCAGTACAACGACAAACTATCTTCTAATTTCTTTAAGTAGGCTTCAAGAATAGTTCTCAAGGCTTCTTGAAGGATTCAAAACTCTTCTTTGGATGTTGGCTGCCTTTTGTTCCACTCTCTATCAAGATGATCCCACACTGCTTCAATAATGTTGAAGTCTAGGCTCTGGGGAGGATAATCTAAGACTGAGAGTGTGTATTTCTGTCTATTTCTTGGTATGATTTTTACAGCATTGGCAGTGTTTTTGAGATCATTGTCACAAAAAATCAAGCTGAGGCTTTTCAGATGGTACTGCATGGTGTATCAAAGTCCGACTTTTCTGTGTTAATTCAATCAATTTTGATTTCCAACACCGTTGGCTGAAATGCAGCCCGAAACCACGACACAGCCTCCACCCTGTTTTACAGATGGCTGTACACACTCACTGTTGTACGTCTCTCCTGACCTCCACACATTCAGGAAAAATGTCAAATTTGGATTCATCACTCCATCAGACCTGTTGCCACCTATTTTTAGTCCAGTTCTTGTGTAATTTAGCAGACCTCCACCTTTTCTCCCTATTTCCCTTCCTTAAAAATGGCTTCTTGACAGCCAGCCTTCCACTGAGACAATTTCTGATGAGGCCTCAGTGAACAGGAGACGGATCAACTGAAGATCCAGATGCATGTCTCATCTTCTGTGTTGGGACTTTGCTTGTTTGTTTTTTTCTTATTTCTTAAGGACATGACTTACTGTTCATCTGCTATAGTTTTTTTTTTTTTAGGCCTACCACTTATTTTGTCCTCCTCTTGTCCATTTTCCTAATTTTTTAAGGATACACTGCACACCATGCTGAGATATGCCAAGTTTCCAGCTAATAGCTCTTTGGGAATTGCTTTGTTGTTGCAAAAAGACTATTTTATGCCTGTCAAACTGTGTTATCTCTGGCTTTTTCAAGGCAGATTCAAGAAAAGAACTGGGAACAATTTATATGTGTGACAGGCTGCTAGTAACAAAAGGGCCTAGCTAAGTTGGCTGTTATGTGTAGACAAAACACTAGTTAATCCCTTAAGTTAGGTCCCTTATTTGTGCTTCCTATGCGTCCTATAGTCAACTCTCATGTAGGTCACACTGCTTAATCTGACTTACCCTACCCTTACGATATCACCAAATATAAATTGCTACAGGTGGAAATAACAAACTTAATTTGAATATAGTGGTCCTGACAGAACTGAGGGTTAATTCTGTTTTACCATATAAAATCTTAGGCAGTAAACCTTAGTTCACATGTGCATTACAGTAATGCCGAGTGTTGACACAGACATCCCAACAATTAAACTGCATTCTCTGACTTCTCCAACATCTGCCAACAATCATATCTCATTACTGGCTTAATCATCCAATGTTCTTCTCCTTAAATACCTTTAATATAGCTTAAAAAACAACCATATGGATTTCCTTGTGTCGTGGCTGACCAGGAAATTATGTGGTTTACAAAAATGAATATCCAAATTGGCAGTTTTACGGCAGCGGTGCACTTGAGGTATTTATCTTTATCTTAGCCTTGATATGAGTACAGTGTTGACATCTATGAAGGACTCGTGTAGATTTAGAAATATAAACAGTGTATGGAATTTCATGGGAGTGTGTTATTGTTTATGCATTCATCTCGTCGACCTTAATTTCCTTCTATGCAGCCAGAAAGGTGCGTGTGAGGCCTTAAGGTGTGCAGCTGTGGAGACTTTCCTGTTCAACATGGCTTACATGAAATGTGTCTCAATAAATCAGGATTTATCCGGGGGAACATGACTTTGAATGCTGTAGCAGGAGGTCCTGGTGTCTCGTGCTTTCCATCTGTGGAGCATATTTGTAAATAAAATTATTGGAGGCTGATGTGATTTCTAAACAGAGCTAGCATCAGTTTTGGGGGTTTTCATGTAAGGTGGCTAAAACGCTACAATGTGACAGTATTGAGAACCTTTGTAGTATATAATCAATCACCGGCCACTTTATTAAGTATATTTCTTCAGCTGCACTTTAACTCAAATATACAATCACCTGGCAGCAATGCATTTAGGCATGTAGACATGATCAAGATGACCTGAGCATCAGAATGGGGGAAGAGAGGTGATTCAGTTCACTTTGAACATGGTTGTTGGTGCCAGATGGGCTGCTCTGAGCATATCAGAAACTGCTGATTTAATGGGATTTTCCCCACACAGCCATCTCTAAGATTTACAGAGAATGGTCCAAAAAAGAGAAAATCTCCAGTTCTCTGGGTTGCCTTGTTTATGTCAGTGGTCAGAGGAAAACGTGGCCTGGTCTGATGAGTCTCGATTTCTGCTGCAACATTCAAATAGTAGAGTCAGAATTTGATGTAAACCACATTAAAGCATGCATCCATCCTGCATTGTCTCAGTGGATCAGGTTGGTAGTAGTGGTGTAATGGTGTGGAGGATATTTTCTTTGCACCTTTGGTCGTTTAGTACCAGCTGAGCATCATTTAAATGCCACAGCCTGCCTGAACATAGTTGCTGACCATTGCCCATCCCTTTATGACCACAATGTAGACATCTTCTGATGGCTGCTTCCAGCAGGATAATGTGCCATGTCACGAAGCTCAGATCATCTCAAACGAGTTTCTTGAACATTACAGTGAATGGCCTCCTCAGTCACCAGATCTTAATCCAATAGAGCACCTTTGGGATGTGGTGGAATGGGAGATTCATATCATGGATGTGCAATCAATAAATCTGCAGCAACTGTGTGATGCTATCATGCCAAAATGGACCAAAGTCTCTGAGTAATGTTCCCAGCATGTTCCAGCAGTTGAGAGCGAAATAAAGGGACCTCTAAATAAAATATGTGATACCAACACACCCTAAAATTAATTTATTCTTCTAAAAATCAGCTTAAATGAATGAATTGTCCAGTTTTTTAAAGTAGTGCACCATGTGTAGTATTAATGCAAATAAGAGACAGAAAGACCAAAGTCCTTGCTTACCTTTACGTATTTTAGAAACTAATGACGTCTATCAATGAACTGTGGAAGGAATTCATTCAAATGAAGCTGGAAAGTTGCTACAGAAATTCCACCATGTTTGAAGATTTCAGTGACAACCTATGCAAAATAAAAATAAACATAAAAATAAAATAAAAAAATACTGATGTAACATTTTGTCATGTTTTGAAAGTCAGCAGACACAATATGACCGTTTTGACTACAGAGATCAGACGACTCTTTGACCGGAACATTGATGAAGAGAATGCATTTTAATACTGTATGTGTAGTTATAAAGCCCCATGGAGCTTATAACATTATTCTGTTCATACACCAGCAAAACAAAGAACTGCAAGTGGCAAATGCAGCCGATCTATAGCACAAGAATAAGTGTCTTTCTGCTTTTCCCTCTCAGGTGATTTAAATTCTAGACTAGAAGGACATAAGATCCATGTGATAGTTTGAACTTAAAGTGTGGTTTGGTGTTCAGACAGTACAACAGACATTGGTAAGCTGTGTCTTCTGTGTGGCAAGGAAAGTTTCACCAATACTGTGACCACAAGTGTGTGTGTGTTTCTCTGCATGTAAGAGAAACTCTGGATGACTCCAGCACACCACTGCACAGACACTCACTTCTTTTCCCCTGCCAGAAGAGGATTCATGCTACACATAACACAGACGGTCTCCAACACACATGCCTCACATTACTCTTGGCGTCGTCCTAGCAGTTCATAGTGAGTTGCTTGCATTTTTTTGTGTGTCCAGGCTTATCTTTTTATGTATGTTTGCATGACAGATGTATCCCCACGAAATCCAATTTGCTGCAGTAGTGCTTGCTTTAAATTGTTGGCTAGAGTTTACATTGAATACTAAAATAATGGGATTAGGATGAAGTAAAATGACACTTAAAAAGTGGAACGTGACCTACATGCGATTCTCCATTTATCCACCAGATGGACTCGGAGCTCTAATCGGCCTTTTTGGCACTCGGCAGGCAAGCGTCCCTTTCTAGCCTCTCTCCTTGTGAGACGTGTAAACCTTCAACTTGGACTGTGTGCTGACGGCTGTGATGGTGGTGTGCATCAGCGCTGAGCATGTGAATCATGTCTTCAGCAATCCTCAGTAAAATATGACCAAGCTTTAATAAAATCGCATGCCTCCACAGAAACCAGAAAACTGTTTGTTCTTTCTAATTATTTCTTTGTGTTGCGTTCTGACCACAGAATTTATTGTTTTCATTTATGGTGCTCCGGGAATGCTGTAAAAAAAATGAGAATAGTGGTCATGTGGTTATGAATAATTAATTTTTTTAAGCATCGAACAAACATAAACAGATGCAGGGGGCAAGTTCACATGGGCACTAAAACAATCACCATGGAGACCAGATTTTAAGTGTGTGTGTGTGTGTGTGTGTGTGTGTGCGCGCGCTTTGTGAGGTAAGCACATACAGGCTCATGTGTGATGTTTTACAAAAAGCTGGACTGACATCTAATACAGAAGTGTCTCTGTGTGAGGATGAACATGCCTCCATTTGGTGAGCTAAATCGTCCGTGCCCGTCTTTGGCCAACTGGTGTTGTGTGATGAAGAACAGGGTGGGTGTTGGTGACCATCTCACGACCACAGAGATGGGATCTGAAGGCAGACTTGTGCATAAAGCTTCCTTAAGCGAAGCCCGTAATCCTTGACTGCCACCGCCGGTGCTGTAAAGTGATTCATCTAAGGGGTATGCCGCAGCAAATCCCTTACAGTACATACACATCAATAAAAAGGAATGCTTCTCCCAGACACTTATTGACATGCTTCCTTTTTAATTCAATATAACCACTGTGTGCCTCTTGAGACAAAGAGTGTCACAGCCTGCCGCAGATTTCTGCTAGGGCTCATTATGCAATCCCGAGCTTTGATAATTCCTCCAGTACACCGTTTAATTAGAAACACATGGCCCTGAGATCGCAGAGGAGTACAAAGCTTCCAATGTCTATACAGCCTGCGCCATGAGTAATTGTTTCTTCCTAGCTAGTGCTGAGCCATTTTTTAACCTGCTGACAATCAGTGAACGGGAGGAGAAAGGAGAGGGAGATGAAGGAGAGAAAAGAGGTGAATCAGGAGATAAGATTTAATCCATATCGGAATTTGTGTTCTTATTATCTAGTTAAGAAAGGTTCCAAAGAGGAGTGAGAAGACCAGGCAAAGGCTGTGTATGAGGAGGTCAGATACTGTATGCCCTCCCTCCCCTTTGTTCCCTTTTTTTTCTCTCAGCCAGGAGTTGTTAAGAATGAGGGAGGTCCCAGGTGAGCTAGAGACCAATGGAGGCTGACATCATGACAGGACACTTCATCAAAGCCTGTGGAGGCTGTTTGGATACCTGCCCGGGCTAAGGAGGAAGAACTGTTATAGCTTCTCCTATATACTGCCAGGCAGTACAGGAACACTTCCACTTCAGCTGATATTCAGTTTATGAAAGGATATAATATGTGTGTGAGGGAGAAAGACAGAGTGCCCTTATTTTTTCCCCCACTCTGAACAGCTGAGGTTGTCTTGTAGACATTTAATCTTTTCCGTTACTTGTGGCTTCCTTTGACTGTGATAATTGATTTGTTGATTTAGGTATGATATTACTTTTTGTCCCTTCTTACTTGTGTTTTACTGAAAAAAAAAAACTTGATTCAGTACACTCACCCCCCCCCCCCACACACACACTGATGCTCTTAAACTATGATTACAGAGCAAAGGACTGATTGTGTAAAAGTTTTACATCTCATTTTCTGCAGCTAGAGGTGAACAAAAGCTTCTGTTTTTCTGGCAGTCATCTTTGTAGGTGTTATTTCAAAAGAAACTACACTTCTTTAGGATTTGATTAAAGCATGCGGAAACAATCATTCATTTATCTTACAAGCAAATTGATCTGAAAATTGAACAATTTGTTCTTGAGGATAATTCCTTAATGGCTCAGTGGCACTAGATTAAAAATAGGATGACAGTCTAATTGTGACTAGGAAAACTCGGTAGCTGCCTGGTGATTGGATTGAAATTTTTTTTACATTCAGAGACCAATTACAAATAGTTGTGGCAACCAGCTGGTTGCAGACCACTTTGGATTGCATGGCAATTGCACAGTCCTCCTGGTGGGAGGCAGTCTGTCTCATGGTTCGACTCAGAAAGGTTTGCAAATAATCGCTATCTAATTTATAAATGCACGCAGGTTGCCATCAGTCTGAAGCAATAGCAGAGTCGAACTCAACTGTTTGCCAACTGGTTGTATCCTGCTTATATTCCTAGATCCTAGATTCCTGGACACCTATGTCATTTTACAGTAAAATTTAGTTAATTTTAGTGTGCCGTAGCAACTATGTCACTTTTTGTGGATGAATTTCTGAATTTCGCTTTCAGATCTATCAGGTTCTGTCTGGACTTAATATGCATTTCTCTGTATGTAGACAGCAACAGATTTGTGAAGTTAAATCTGTTGCTGGTAATTGGCCTGTTATTGCAAACAGATTGCATGTAATTGCCATTCAGTTGTGAACTGATCGCAAGCTGACTTCATCTTGTTGCTCTTTTATTGCCATTTTGATGCACTAAACTCACATTGGAGATGACTGACTGTGAATGGTCATAGACCTCAAAGTCCACTGCACAAAATCGCAGCAATTTTGGTCATGCCATGGTCTCCAGCCACTGTTTTCTCTAGTGTGACTGTAGTGTTATGTCACATTGCCATATGTCACAGCTGGACAGTTTTTGTAGAGAAATACATCACTTCCATTCAAACCACTTCCATTCAAATGACTGCAACATGCTAGTGACCAAAGCAATCACAAGGAGGTTTTGCCAACCAGCAGGGGAATACATATTTTTCTTTACTGACAGGTGGTCTCTGGGGGGTCACTGACTGGTCTGTAGGCCTGTGTGAGTGGGGCTGCCATTCAACCTTCAGCAACCAGTTGGAGAATACTTTTCCCTCACAACCAGTAGTTGCCATATGGTTGCAGACTGGTCTCTGGGCTTGGGTGACTGGGGCCTTATTCACTTGATCCTACTTTGTAATGCTTGTCACAAATCTAAAATGGCAAACAAGTTAATGTCACATGTTTGTGGTCATGTGTCTGTAATTTTATACTTTTGTTTCCTTTCCTACAAGCTGACGGTGAGTGACATTGAAAATATAAGATTCTTGATCTGCTTGTCTGCCATCCCTTTGTCAAACTTTACCACACTGAGTTCTTTGGTCATTTTCTTTTCGCCATATGTCAGTCATTCCTGGCCAGCGGGTGGTAACCTGCTGGGTGTTATATAAGGGGAACTCAAATAACCACAGCTGTTCACAACCATTTAAGCTGGAAAGACAGTGTGAGAGTTTAGAGTAAAAGGGAAGGAGAACAGAACTTTGAACTTGTCTCCATCTTTCAGTTTCTCTCTGTGCCGTGTCCAGAATAACTATTAGGCTGCTGTGGTTGGAATCCCAGCTCACATGACTCAGATCCTCCTCCTCTGGAGCTAACTGTTTGGCCTCCTCCACTTGTGGGCTGATGATGTCACTGATCTTGGGGGGCCCCTCATGGTCATCAGGAGCCGGGCTCCAGGCTGATGTCACAAAGCCGGTAATGGCATGAGCTAGAGCCACTGTCGGACAGCTTGGTGTGTTTGAATGGCACAGATGGTTTGGGAAGGGAGAGGAGGAGGGACTTGGGTGCCAGCATGGAGGGTGGCAATGACGCTTCTTATCAAGTGGTGCCACATGCAGGCTCTGATGTGCCATTGTGACAGGACGTTTTTCTCCTTTTCATCTAATTCTGTCTCCTATTGTCTATTTTTTCCCTCTTGATCCAATTCACCTCATTCGTCTGTAACTCATTAATTAATTTCTTTTTAGCCTATGCTTTTTTGTGCTCGGTCTTGCTTCTTCTTAGTCTTTGTCGCTTTGTCTTTCCCTTTCCGGCTTGTTATCTCTTCTCTATCTCTTTCAATTTGCCTCCGTGTTTGTGGTGGTTTATCTAACTCTCTAATCAGTGTGATCTCTTTAGCTCTTTCCTGTCTCTTCCATTTCTAATTGGAGTGCTTTTAATTTGTCTCTTTGTCTCTCTCTCTCTCTCTCTCTCTCTCACTTCCTCATATGTTGTCTTGTCTCCCTCTTGCCCTCTTTCTCCTCTCTCCTTCCCTCTGTCTCTTATTCTTTGTCTGGGATTGTCTTTTTCTCTTTTGTGTGCTCTGACAGGCCTCTTCCTCTCATTGATAGTGATGGCAGGCTCAGCCACACTCCATAATGCTGCTGATATTTTTCCCAGCAGAGACCCCACTGTTGCTGCTGCTGCCCCCCTTCAAAAAATGGACAAGACACCCCTCCTTCCTCACTCCCAATCCATACTTCTCTGTTTCCTCTAGCTCTGCCAAGCTTCTTCTATTCAGCAGGGGAGCGGTTCAACAAGACTGGTTTGTTTTGGAGAGTCACTGGGCCCCAGCCTCAGAGATTAATGCTCAGACAGACTGGGATGACATTTATGAGGCATGGACTGGAGCAAAATATAGAAGAAATGGGAATAGCACTGGTTAATGGTGTTGGATCAAATTCGATCCTTTGGCGACACATGCCTGCCACTTCAGAAGGAGACCTTTTCAGAGACAGAATGAGGACTAACGTGCATTTGTAGAGCAGAGAAAGAGGCCACATCAATGTGTGAGATGAAATTCCCAATCCCATAAGTTATCTCCCTATCCATCTCAACATTATTCACTGAAATGCCAGTCATCATGCAGATTGATGAAGACAAACTCAGAGCCAGATGAGTGTTCAAATAACTTAATCAAATGAATCATTTCTCGCCTGTTTTTGCAGAATATTCATCAGTGCATGTATTGACATAGCCTTCAGTTAGAAGTAATCAATGCAATTGAAAATACACACAGCAGGCACAATCCATTCATAAATGTCTCCAATAATATCTGCCTTTATCAGAATGATATACTGTTCAGTGGCTGTAAAAGGGGGTGTTTACATGTACTCCATACTCTGCCTTGAGCAGTGCCGTGCTACAATAGGTTCTAGAGCAGAAGTTATCAATGTAACGCCAAATTGGAATGGATCTGAGAAGAATTGGAACATGCACGCTGCTCTCACCCCACATCGAGGTCCATCGCTCTTTACAGCTGCGTGATCAATGGAGCTGAGGCAGCGTAGCCAAGCTGCTATCCATTCTCATTACCGACACAGATCTTTCTGCTTTTTCCTCATTGTCTGCCAAAGTCTGGGGGAATGTGGGTGTCCGGTCGTGCTTAAGCTAGACACGGTTGCCACGTACCATGCTACACTAATGTCCCCCTCCCCACTTCCCACGCTGGCCTGCACTTACATTAGGGCTAAATGTTCCAGGCCTGAGTGGACTTCAGTTCGTCTGTTTTGCTCTGCATCTGCTCTACCACTTTTCTCCCTGCCTTCTCTTGATCTGGAACTGAAGGGAAAATCTTGACTCTTCTCTCTCACAAACATTATCACAGTGTGACTCTTTGCATTGATGAGAGGGGAACAATTATTTTTCATCAGTTTTCAGTTCTGAGTGTCATAGTGGTGTAGTGGTAATCTCTGTCACCTCAGTCTCTGTGCTCTTGTTTCATCCAACAGTCCAAAGGTTAGCTTAATTAGCGGATATAGCTGTGGCTGCACAAGTCACTGGAGTGTCTCCCTCTCCCCTACACACTGCCTTTTGCTCAATGTCATTTGGGACAGTCTCCAGCAAACCTTGTTGGACAAGTATTTAAGGAAATGGATGGATAGATTTTTAGTCATACTGTGCAAAGCGAGCTGACATTGAGGAAGTGAGTGAGCTCCATGCTTGGGCAGACTTGGCAATAACAGCAGATGCATACTACACCTGAGTTGAAATGAACTGTGCTGAACAGACCACTGAAGAGTACATAGGGCATATGTAGGCAGCAGTTACACTAGTCAGATGATCTGTTCTTTTGGGGATCATGCTAAAGATTGCGTAGTGTGTATCAAAAACATAGTCAAAGTGTATTTGCAATAATGTTAAAGGGAGGATTAGTAGAAACTTATGCAATAAAATGCTTTAAATGGCATAAAATATAACAAATATACAAAAGGCAGTATAAAACACAAGCTATACAATACAGACAGTTTGAAAGTGAGAAGACAGCACACAACAAGGTGCAAAATATATTACACTGAAACACCATTAAAAAAGATGCAGCAAGTAACTCATAACTACATAACTAATCCTTTTTAAAAGGATTTAAAAAAATCACCGTCATGAACCAGTTTGAGTTGTGAACTTAAGGAATTCCACATGTTGATACTGGAACAGAAAAATGATGACAAATGAGGATTTACGTAATGGGACCTTATAATTCCAGTTGGATGTTCCTCATGTTGTTGAATCTCTTAAGTGGAACCACAAGGTCACTGAGCACCTGAGGATTCTGATTCTGAATCTGCTACATTTTACGAAGAAGTGTTTGTAGATTTAGGTGATATTAGAAACACCTTTGACCTCAATACTAAAACATAAACTTATTTAACATCAATATTAACTGTGTCATTAAAAGCCGAACTTTATTTGTGCTGTAATATGTATTTGGTTGCACTACACTATACAGGTGTGCCTTTTTCCACTCTAATGAGAAAGTCTTTGTGCCCTTGTTGCACATATACTCCAACACTACTTCAATTAAAATGAATACTGGAAAGCTTGAGCAACCGTGCAGGACAAGGCATGCAATTTTATCTAAAACATGCCAGGAGTATGAATGGCATGACTTCAGTGGCCTTTTGTGCGTCTTCACTGAAGTCCTGTGGAGTTCAGATTATCATCAGCTCCTTTTAACTGAAATTCCTTCTTCCACTTTGAAGTTGCCTGAAGTCAGCATAGTCCTTCTGATTAAATTATGTTTCCCACAGTTTACATAAAGTCATCTGTGCCACATAGTGAGTAATGATTTGAGATGTACACATGCATGCGTAGGCATGGATATATTTACAACACAAAAGGCTTTGTATGCTGAATGTAAACCAATATTAAAACCACCTGCCTAACATGAGTAGGTAGTGTAAGTTACTGCCGTATGATTGAAGTGATTCCCATTGAGGCATAGACTCCACAAGACCACTGAAGGTGTTTCGGTGGTAGCAGACACCACGACATTAGCAGTGGATCCTTTAAATTCTGTAAGTTGATCTAGGTAGTGTAGTGTCCCCCGGGACCAGGTTGGTTTTTCTAGTCCATACTGCAGATACTTTACCTGAGTGAGATCTGGGAGATTTGGAGCGTAGGTTGAACTCTTTGTCAAACCAGTTCTTTAACCATTTTTGCAGTGTGGCAAGCTCTATTATCCTGCTGAAACAGGACATCAGAAAGTGCTGTTGTGGTCTGCAACAATGTTAAGGCAGGTGACACCTCTGGTCACCTGCCTTAGTTCTGACCCTCACATATTATTCTAGGCAATTTCAACATTGGACAGAAGTCAGAGTAATCAGAATGAAGGTTTTCACCAGTTTGTGCTATAGTAACTCTTCTGTCAACCAGTCTTCACTCCCGATAAGCATCAGTGAACCTTAGGTGCTCATAATCCCATCTTAGGTTCTTGAGTTATTCTTCCCTAAACCAATTAGGTAGGTAGCCACTCCATACCATGAATACCCCACAAGATTCGCCATTTGGAAATAATATGACTCAGTTGTCAAGTCATCACAATTAGACTCCTGTCAGAATTTCTCAGTTCTTATGCTCTTCCAGTTTTCCTGCTTCCAATGTAGCGACTTCAAAAAACTGGCTGTTTTCTTTCTGTCTAATATATCCTCCCCCTTGACGGGTGCTATTGTAATGAGATAATTAATGTTATTCATGTCGCCTGTCAGTGGTTTTAATGCTGCTAAAGTATATTCATTTATGTAGTTGTCGTACAAAGGCCATGTAGATGTTCAGATGCAGACAGGACACAGATGTTCGCACAAGCACTAACACTTCCATAGCCTTGTCTGTTGATTCTTTATAACTGGAGCTTCTATTAGAGAACATGTCCGAGCATGTGATACATCTCGTCATGCATTAATTCAATTAGTGTGGAATCCTAAAAATCTGTGCTTGTTTGTCTTGGTTGAGTTACATATTCATCACAATTATGTCA
>JAMQGT020005135.1:0-67767 GCA_024447675.2 Pterophyllum scalare
GTTTGCCCTTCACATTTGTAGTTCACAGGCTCACAAATGTTTGCTATGCATTTTACTACTGAGTATCAAAGTCTCCAAAGGACCCACTACACCAAAGTTGTATTTGACCTTTTCTGAAACTATTTTATTTATGGCTCTAATAACTTTCCCATCCGCCTTGGTACCATTCTAACTGCAAGCATTTAGCCCCATTACATCCTCACAACCAGCACAACTGTAAACTCTTGAATGATGGGAATGACGGGGTGGCAGTGGCGCAGTGGGTAGGTGCTCACCTCGCAACCCCAGGGTCGCTGGTTCGAGTCCCCCGTGTGCTGTCATTGTGTCCCTGGGCAAGACACTTAACTCACATTGCCTAAGTGTGAATGTGGTTGTGTGTTTGGTGGTGGTCGGAGGGGCCATAGGTGCGAATTGTCAGCCACGCCTCTGTCAGACTGCCCCAGGGCAGCTGTGGCTAAATTAGTAGCTTACCACCACCAAGTATGATTGAGGTGTGAATGAATGGTGCTTGAAATTGTAAAGCTTCTTTGGGTACCTTGAAAAGCACTATAAGGCATTATTATAAAATATATATTATTTTCATGGAGATGTGAATTGAGAAATGAAACCATTCCCACAGCCTAGAAACACTTTACAAATAAAGTCACAGCAACAACAAACAAAACAAAACATAACCAACAAAGGTTTAACTTCAGAAATACAAAATGTTCAACACCACTGAGGTCTCACTCTCTTTGAACTTCATTTGGAAAACTTGTACTGCTGAAAGTCTTCCACTTGATGGCAGCATCGTGACTTAAGAAACACTAACTGCTTGCCATAAAATAAAGTGCAACCTTAATGGCATTATTCAAGATAACATGCCAGTAGTGTACTGTATTAAACTTGATTTATTAATCTGTGATGCTGTGAGGTGAAAAACACTTCATTGGCATAAATATTTATATATTCACGTATTAACCAATATAATGATGACCATAAACTTCTTTATGCAAAAAGTTCAAAGATGGTTTTTAATCCTGGAGGAATGCTCATCTAGTTATTTCCTGTTGACTTGCTTTTGAAGAGTGTTTTCTTGCTTCTCCCAGATTAAAATTCAAAGAGTAAAAAAAGCCCATTGGAGGAGAAAAGCAAAAATTAGCCCTGCATAGCCAGCCAGGAGGTGCAGAACACCATTTGTGTTTCATTATTTATGGTGAACCAATACTTTTCTCTTTTTTTTTTTTTTTTTTAAAGACACGTCCTTTCTCAGAATTATGCACAGCCTGTAGTGCAGCTGCAATGCTTCACTGCTTACTAAATCGACAATTCCCCCCATAGCTGTGCATTGTTCTCGAGCACATCACGCCAGGGCCCATTTTGATGACATCATCACTGCTGTCACTCTCATTGTGGACTGGCCCCCTCTAGTAAATGGGTGTCACGGATTGCTGCACACCCCATATCTGGTTGTCCATTGCCCAACACAGCAGTAGTCCCTGCAGTGTTGCTTCGCCGCAACAGATTACACTTGATGACTTCATCTTAATCACATTCAGTTTCATTTTCTTTTATCTGTACAGCGGCACTAGCTGCAAAGCGCTCCACAAGTGAGTGCACACAAGCCTCTCTGAGCACAGGCCTTTACACACGGGGACACAGAAACACACACAAGCCGACGCTCGTCAGAATGTCTGCTTTTGATTTAATGATCCATGGAAAACTTTCTGCCCTCATGCCGCACTTTCAGAGAGGTAAAACTTCTAAACTAAAGCCTACACAGTGGGTTTGCTTTTTAATGTACACACAGGCACGCTAGCCTACAAGGCTATGATGGTGACATGGGTGAAAAACACATTTTTACTTGGCCACAGGGAAGCAAAGCATGGAAAAGAGATTATAAAGCAATGGCTGGGAGTTTATAGAAAACTAGTGCATAACATTAAATTAAAACACAATGACTAAGTCTGTCATTCATCAACACACAGCATTTCCAATCTATTCAACCAGCTGAATGGAGGTTGCATTACCAGTAGACACCCTCCTCTGCTTTATAGCAGCAGTCATCATCCACTGTAATAAGCATAAACAGAGAACATCACAGGCTAAATAGAAATGAATCAAAATGAAAAAGTTACATCTAAAACACAGGTCTCCAGTGGATGAAATGCAGCTGCAGCAAACCACCTACTGGTGATACGCACGGGACTGATCACAACTGATAATGCACATCCAAAGAGACCAACAGTATTCCAAACCTTTTCCGTGTTTTTGGTGTTTTAAGTTGAACTATTTTGTATGCTGTACATATGATGGTAGAAATAGATCACGTTTACAGGTGCATCAGTGCTGTCAGAAGAGTCTCATCTGTAAAAAAGAAATAAGAGAAAAGAAAAAGCAGCACTTAAATGGAAGAGAATGTATACAGAAATCCAATCACTGATTTATTTCCAATATTTTTCATACTGTAAACAGGAAAACAGCAAATCAAGCCACAGTGACACACGGGCCGAAGTTTGCATATTTCACTGCATTAAACTGGTGCTATTCTAAGGTGTCACACATCTTTATATTTATAAGTGTATTGATGTAAACGCACCTGAACTTGTGTATTTGTCACTTTAAAACACTTTTTATAGTAAAATGATGTTTAACATAAACAACAGGAAAGATGACGGGCATGTGTTTAACTGCACAGTAGGAGCGCAGCAGACTCACATCTTGGTGCTGCACCGAGTCTAAGAATGTGTATTTAATACAAAGACAGAAACACTGCTTGCAGTTGTCTCGCCGCTGTGGTGGACAAAGCAATGAATATACAGCAGACTTGTCTGCACCAAAGTGGGCTGGGACTCTTCACTGGTCTTTGAACACTTTTGACCTTGCTCTGACTCCAGACACACACTCAGAGAAACATGGTTTTCTCAGATGTGGCAGCGGGCCAAAATAAATAACCTGCCCTCAGAGTGTCGGCGGAACCACAAGAAATCCAAAACCAGGACCCGGCCCAGCGGCACTCACTCACGGGGCTATCAGCGAATGACTTGCTGAAATTTTAATTGTCCGAATGCATCATGTGGTTTGGAAACAAAATCAAATCAGGACGGATCATCCTTCCTCTTTGACACTCATCCAAAGGAGAGTAGCATTTTTGATTAGGGTTTCATTTATTTATTTTAGGTGGCTCTGATTTCAAGGTTGGGTTACACCAACTTGGGGGACAAACAGATGACATTGTATGGATAGGTAATTCAAGAGTCTGCATGCTTCGATCCTCACAGATAAGAGGGAGATAAGAGACAGGTGTCTTGTAGAATAGAGGACGTCTATCTAGAAACTCAATCGCCAAACCTCAGTCAAAAATGGCCTCCATGAAATAAAGAGAATGATATCAATGCCTTCCTATAAAGAAGATCAGAACTGCATACATGCTGCTACATCTTCTATAAAACTTTTCTCTTTTTCTTCTTAACCAATTCTCATTAGCAAATAATAAATGTACATTTTTAACATCGCCTACTAATATTGTTTGTTGGTAATAAATGTGTGTGACCAAGTGTTTTACTGTCCTCACTACATGACTGCAGACATGTCTCCTCTTGTCCAGTATCACCATCGTATCACTTGTCACTCCACCAGTCAGGTATTACAGCTGTAAATGTGATTAAAGAAATGCTAGAAGCAGACAGTAGACAAGGCGGCTTATGTAAGGAAGAGAGCCGAGTGGGTGTCAGGAGGCATTGCCTGACAGTGTAACCTTTGCATTTACACATGAATTATGAATAGGAGCTCCAAAATAAGCTGAATACTGCAGCGTGAAAGAAAAACTTTTGATACTTTAAGATTTGAACTCAAAGCAAAGCTCGCAGTCGCCTGGGATCTCTCCGGGTTGCTGAAGGTGCTTTGTTAAAAATGCACTGGAGGTCTGGGTGAGGGATGAGACGGCACGATGGTGCGCAAATATCGGAGGAAGGGTGATGAACATCTACGACAGTCAAGGCTGTATGGACATATGGCGAGGAAGGAAAATCAATGATATTCTACTCAGCATCCAATGAGGACCAAATGAAGTGAGACCGTATGCAGAGTTACTCGATTTTTTTCTTTTTTGTTCGAGCAGGTTCATACCAAACGCTACTCCTGCCCAAGTGAGAACAGATACAAATATTTAATGACTTAAATAAATGTCAAAATATAAGAAATCTACTGAATGATTAAAATGAGGCTTTGGATTATGATAAATATATGACAGACCCTTGGAGAATGAACACTGCGGTGGAATTTAATGTGACGTCCTCGAGAGTTATTAATAATCGTCCGGGACATTAATAATTGGACAGTAAATATTCATTGCAAGCCTCCATATCATGGCATAAAGGCTATGTCTGGCCAATTAAAAATGCATAAGGTGTAATGGGACTTTATGAATAACTTAGTAGATACATCTCACATACTAGAGCATGGTGAAAGAACAGGAAATGTATACAATATGACATTGTTAATATACAACATAATAGCACATATAAAAGCACAGGAAAAACTAACAATTTAAATCTGAAGGTTATAAAAAAAAACAGAATGAATCAATTCTGGAACGTCTTCACAAACAAAAGAACACTTGTTATATTAATACTATGCATGTTTAATATATGCAGATGCTACCCAATGTTAAAATGATAGGGTTTTATAATGTATCCAGCTATGTTATATTTGTCTTTATAGCATTTATTCATGATTTCTGATCATCAAATTGTACTGTAGATGACCAGTAGATGTCAGCTTTGTATAAGAGAAGGTGTTAGTGGCAGCCACCTTACCTTGCACTTAGACTCGGAGTTACCTTTTGCATTTGGGGGGCGTCCTGCATACACCATGTAACCTTTAGATTATGACATTTATTTATGTTGGTTATCGAGTTATTATTTTACAATTCATTACAATATTATTATTTGCATAACTTTTAAGTTACTCACTACAGCCACTTGTAAGAGGTCATTTTGGTTCCTACCTGCTGATGTTCATGTGTTACAGGCTTGGAGTAAAATGAGCACTGGGGAAGAATAAGTTTGCTGCTGGGATACTTATAAGAGAATTGTAGCCTGCCATACACCCACAGACCAGAGAGCCAGGAGAACCTGAATTTATACAAAGATTTAATATCTGTTTGTACAAGTATGTTATTTTTAACCTTTCTGAAAATTGAGTCTAAGGCTGCATCCCAATCACACCCTGTTTGCTTTAAATTTCATAATGCATGACTATAGGGCATATAGTATATTTATTGTTTTAGATCGTACTGAGTGCTTGAACTGACGGTGTCCCACTGTATCCTCATAAATTCTCATAAATCCCATGACAGAAAGGCGCTAGTTTCTGTCGACAGTCTTACAAATCTATATGACAGATTACAAAGCTGTTCAGGTCTTAATATAGCCACATTTGCTCTGTAAGTATACATGTGACAAGTTAAAACACTGCCCGTCCACTGAGCCAACAACCCCCTGTGTTCTTCCGAGACCTTCCTCTTCCACTATATACTTCAGTATATATTTGTATTTCTTTTAAGATGAGCTAGTTTAGAGAACATGACCCAGTGAACAGATATTGCGTGAAAATAAACCATTAGACTCATCTCTGCAAGACATGCTCCTTTTGGATGCATACTGTTGCTTCTAAAAGATGCTCTGTGCACTGTGAAGTGTAAATAAAAGAGAATGACCGTATTTGCAAGTAAAGATGTTTTTTTTTTGGTCATCTGTTCACAAACATATGCAACCATCTGAACAACATCGCTTTCAGGGAAGGCCTTGCTTATTTCAGCAAGCCATTGCTTGCCCCTGGGGCAGAGCATGCCCATGTGTGGGCACTAAACTGGGGCATGCATTTTCGACAGAAACAGACTGGTGCTGGTGCCAACAAACTGGCAACAGCACAGCACTGCACAACTCCTGAGCCCAAACCTGGAACCGCTGATGTGAGCGGCTGCGGGGAGGAGCTTCCAGAAGGAATTCACAGATCTTTCACAGATGCAGTACACAGACTCCGTCCATATGTCAGACATCATCATCTTTATCTGTAATGTCATGTCTGGCATGTGTTTTACGGGATGACCCTTTCATGACTATGAACGTTACCGTCACACACCTCTACTGGGATTAAATTATGCAGCCAAGATATGTGGCTAATGTAACTGATTTTAGCCCAGTGTTTAGCAGTGCTTGCCACCTACAGTATGGAGCACAATGTGAAGCACTCTATTTTGTCTAAGAAGTGAAAACAGCATTTTCCACACCTGTACTTACAGTCGCTTGTTGAATTATGATTTGGCTCACTTTCTTTGCCAAAGCCTTGAGTGTTATTTTTGGAACAGGTGGTGCACCTTCTTAGGTAAACCTTTTTTTTTTGTGTGATTTCGGAAAAGAAACATCAACTCATTAAAGGGATGTGTCACTAGCATCCAACAATGTTCAATTTAATATCATTCATGTATAATCGGCTCTTCCCCCTTTCCCTTTTGGCTTCAAGCTTTTTCTATCACCAGGTGTCCCTCGGGTTCAGCAGAGATGTTATATCTGTGCTGCACACTACGGACACTCATAGAGCCCCGGAGCAAATGAGCGGACATATATATCACTTGACTGTGTGTCAGGACGATTACTGGATAAAGATCACAATATGACACTTTTCCTTTTCTGTGCTGGCTCAGTGAACAGAAGGAAAGCTCCTGCAGCTCAGCATGCCCCTGTCCAGGATATTGATCACATTTCTCAGACCTAAGACCTCTCAAGCTTGTCAGGAAAAAAATCATTCAGCTTTTTTTTTTTTTTTTACCTTGAAAGAAATCACGCTAATGGTCTAACATTTGATGATCCATTCTTTCTTTGATCTCTAAAATGCAATATGTTGATCTTACTGATGTGAAGCATATTACTGTACTGCATTAGCAGTGTAATTAGTATTTTTAATATCAAATGGGGATCCTTGTCATTTCCAGCCCAAACATATTCCAAAATAGGCCCAGAAAAGCCAAATACTACAGTTTTCAGAGAGTTTATTTTTGAGTTTACCGCAAGAACAGCTGAGGATTGATACATAAAACAAGAGCTTTAATAGTGTGGCTGAGATCTACGGTGCTGTGTTCATCGTAACGAGAGGACGTCCCTCCTGGTTTAAGATGTGTTTTTAAGGGTTTTTATTCCCAGCAGGATCTGGAGCAGTGAGCCTACTGTAGTAGGATCAGTTTTTTTTTTTTTTTGGCCTTTCCACATTAACCATAAAAAACATTATCATGAATATGTTAGCTTCTCCGCTAATATTTTTTACATTTCTCATTGTGCTGGAAAGTGCGTAATTAATTTACTACTCACTGTGTAGTAAGTATTCCCTTCTACAGATTGACACGGCAATTATCATAATGAGTTTAGTTCTGAGTATGATATACCCAAATTAGATGCACATAGAGCGCTTTTGTTTTGATAATGTGGGGAAACACATATTGCACACTCTACAGAGATTTGCTATTATTCTTGCCTCGCAATCTGTTTTCTGAGTGCTAAAGGGGAACGGGAGCACTATGACCCTTAATCTTCCCTATTCCTTTCTAGAGTGGCCAGAAACAAATCAATAGTGCAAGCAAAAGCATTTTTATATATGCAGTTATTAGGTCATAAGCTACAGTATGTCACACTTCATTTTAGCAACAGCTAAGGCTTCCAGTGGGGGCCGACTCTCCCCCAGTTCCGTCCCTGCAGGGACATTATGAGAATCATAAATAATACGTGCTAATGAGATATGAATTGATTACGTGGGGAAAAGCTTGACGCTCTCAATCCATCACCCTAAATGATGTTTAACAATAGATTACCAGCCAATAATTCCTCCAATATGAGATTAAATAAAATAGCAGGGCAGTTTTCAGCAGACTACCGCTACCTCCCTCTCCTCCCATTTTCCAACGGGTAGAAATAAATCTGCTCAATTACTGTACCACCAATCCGTTTTTTCACTGCTAAGGACATTATTATTTCATTTAGAGCTTGTTCATGCATGATAGATTATTTCATTTTACTCAGTCAATACGGAGAAGTGCAGTATTTTATTTTATCCACTGGGACTTGTGGTGAAGTGGGGTTTTTCATGGAGTATGCTTGGCTCAGGAAGAGTGGCTTGTTTTAAATGAAGAGAAGCGTGGTTATCACCTCAGTTCAGTTTGAAAAAACCCCCAAATATTCATGCTCACATATTCAGTTTTCTGGGAGATATATACATTTGCTCCGCGCTTTCCTCGGGCGCCTGACAGACAATGAGAAAATGGTTCTCCTTCAAACCTGTGATCAATTGAAACTACATTAGCTGTGCCTATAAGATGATTTGGAACATCACTTCAATCCCAAAGAACAATGAAAATTGGATAACACACATGCTCACTGGGCTCTAACTTAGCTGCAAATCATGTTAAGGTTTTCAGTAAAGCCAAAGTTGTGATTGGTTATTTCTCCTTTAACTGCATCAAGTTGTACCTCTGAGGGTTTACTTGTGATGATCTGTGTTAATGTGTGTTCTTATCGCTTTTCTATAGCTCAAAGACACACAGCCCTAGAAACAAACAACGCAGAAAGTGGGAGTACTTGGAATTAAATTCCAAATAAAAGGTTTGATCACTGGTTAGCGTTTTGACATGAACTCCAAAATGCAACATTTTCATCAAACAGCTGACTTCTTTCTGACGTTTTCCTCTAACTGCAAAACACCCATATTCCAAATACGGGGGGAATAGGCCTGAGTGAGGATGGCATTAGGTGCATCTTTATCTTAGGAGTATCTTAGGATAGAGAATGGCTCACTGATCTAGTGACTTTCTTTCTCCTCAGTGACCTATCTCTTTAACCGCTCCTGTAAGTTGCACCAGATGATCAAAGTGCTTTGTGACTGTGAAATAAGCTTCTAGAAGTTCTGCATTATACAGTATGTCTTAATGAGTTCAGTCAAATACATTTTAATCAGATCAAATGGAAATGCTGTCCTGCTTGCTGGGCCAGTCAGTCTCAAATATCTCAACAAGCAACACTGAGATTGCCGCAGCATTTTTTTTTTTATGGTGTCCAGATGATGAACCCCACTGATGTTAGGTAACTCTACTTTTCCTCCAGTGCAATAACTCAACTCCACATGAAATGTGGTGCAGACATGTTCCCCTCTGCAAATATTATAACTTTGGGGATCTCCTTACTTTCCCAGAGGTGCAAAAATAATTCAGGAATAGGAGTGATCCTATGTACTCCGAAGGCTGTTAGAATATTTATTACTTCTGTCAGTGTAATGTTTCTAGAATAATTATGAACTTGAACATATAACCATAGCCTTTACAAGAATAATCTAACATATATTTTTTTAATTAAATTAATATGTGCAATATTTCTCAGTCTCATGTTTTCTTTTCCAGACACAGGTGATCCAGTCCAGCATAACAATGCAAATGGTTTAACATGCCAGAATTAAATCCCCTTCCACTTAGCACTATTTATCCAGCTGCGCCACTTAATTTCAGTCTTTAATGTGAAATATTCTCAAATTTGTACACATCATGCAATGATGCCAATTTTAAAAAAAAATCATAAATAAATATATATTTTTTTAATCCACCTTTTACTTAGATCAGCAGCAGAGTTTGAGAGGTATTAAATATATGAAAATGACTCTGTGACAATCATGGACTGCGACGTGAATGAAGCAGTGAATGACAGATTAGGGTTTGTTTCCACACAGGAGTGTGGCTGCTTCTCCAGCCCATCACAGCAGCTGCACCAGCACTTACAGATCCAACAAACTGTGCACATAAAGTCTTCAGAGACCTCTTCATAGCAAGAGTTTCTAACTGGAGGATATTGCAGACAGCAGTCCTGATACATAACTCCAATTCAACAAGTTGAAAGAAGAAGCTGCACAACTCATCTCTGTAGGGAATACCGGTGTCAACAATAAGGCACGTGGTTGATACACAGTCAGACTATTTCTAGAATTTTTTTGTGAGTCTCCTGACGCTCTGAATCCGGTTCATATCCCTTTTATTTAGTTAGCTCTAGTTGTTTGTTCTGTTGTAGACTGTTTCAAGATGCGGTGGTAAAAATCACAGGGTTAAAAATAATTTAGCAGAAGCAGGAACATGTAGAACCCCCATCAGTCTGTACTTGGCAGAAATTAGTACCAATGTGTTATACACTCAATAATGAATGCTAGGTTGCTAATGTGCTGAATTCCCCTACTAAATGTTAGCATGATAGATTAGTGACTGCGTGAGCATCATGTCAAAAGCAGTGATGTGCTTGAGAACAGCTGGGTGTCAGAATTATGCAATAGGCTTTAGTCTTGTAAGACATGCTTCAGCAGTGTGATAAGGTGCACGTTTTAGTCAATACACGCGTCTTATACATCAGTTGATGATCAAACCATTATGATCTTTGGAAAATAATCCCACTTCCCCACACTATATTCCACCTGAAATATCAACTCTTCTCTGATTCTTACACGTCTTATCTCTGAGTCTTGCACATTGTTCCTGAGTCCCTTTATACCATGGCTTTGCAACATCCCTCTTCATCCCTTTCTATCCTGTCTTCTGCCCATTCAATCCTCTTCTCCTCTGTCGCCTTGCTTGCGTGGGCTCCTGTGGGTAAGGAGTTGAGTGGGCTTGTCGAGTGGCTGAAGTCGGGGCTGGATTGGTAAGAGGTGGCTGTCACAGTGTCTGATTAATGACCCGTCGGTTGCGTGTCCAGCTACATTAGGGCTCCATGTATCTACCAGCGTCCACACGGGGCGAGGGGCTTTGTTCTGGGAGGAAATGGTGTCAGTGGCCCACAGCCGTTTGCCTATAAAAAGATAAAGATTTACTGTCATCAAAGGGCAGATTAAAGCCCACAATAGTGACATTGATTTTTTTTTTCTTAACCAAAAAATTCACATTTTGGGAAAACCCATTCCAGGACTAGAGAGAGATATGATCAGCTTATTTGGAAAGGATAATATGGTATCTTCTCTCAGAATGAACTTTGAAAGAAGTAAATTGTAAATATTGATTTCTGAAATGAAGTGTCAATCTTGGTTGGGCCAAGATTATTCCTATCATCTGGCTCAACCCCCGGCAAACGATGAATTCAAAACTGCTGACAAAGTGGAGTGTATAGGATTTCTGTTAGGAGCAGTCGGCAGCGCTTTACCGCTTGGCCGGCCTGAGCCCCTGCCGGTAATGGCTGTTCAATTTTATCAGATAACGGGGGAGATCTCATCAGAGGCGAAAAATGAAATGAACTGTGACTCAGAATCAGGATCCCTGCTCTTATCCCAGCAAAAATCATCGGCGCGGGGCCCAGGGCTTTCCATTATTTCAGGTCACTTCATTACGGCCCTGCACACAGGACCCAATTGCTACAAACAAAGCAGGCCCTTCCTGCCTCACCCAGGGGTCGAATGTGAGGGGCAGTTTGATAGGCTCTTGACGTGTCCGGGGTTATCCTATTACCACTTAAGAGGGTTGCTGAAAAGCAGCAAATCTCGCTCACTTGTTTGTTATCCTTTCTCACCCTTTTGTGTCATGAGAGGTTTTATTGCTCACCTTATTTCTCATGTTGGAAAATAATTCATCTTTTCCAGTTGCAGTTCAAAATAGATTTTCTTGTCCTCAGCTTTGCTCCTTGTTTCGCTTACTTTGATGTAGACGATGAAGACAAGGTGAACCGAAGAGCACAAATTCACCAGCGCCTTATGAAATGTACATACTTTTACAACACCCATCACAAACTTAATTTGGCATTGCTTGATGTTACCCTAGATGCAAGTTTTCCCCTTATCCCTACACCAACTTCTACCCCCAACCCTAATGAGAAAAACTTGGAGGAGGTTAAGATGAATAAACAGGGAAAATAACTACGACATGATTATCACTTGCTACTTTCTGAAGTGTGTGGGTTTACATGTGTGTATATGTGTGTATTTTTCTTACTTGCAATAATGAATGAAATAAGCTGTTATCGCCTAGGAATTTGTAGCTTTGTGAGTAATTACAGTTTTTGTTCCAGCCTCCATAGGCTCAGTATTGATCTCTAGGAGGAGGGTGGTCGATACACATGGAGGGCAGGGGCATTTGATAGCTACATAGGAGAAAAATGACGTTGGTCTTAGCAGGGAGATTTGTAATGGAGTGATAAGATGAGCTAAAGGTAGGGAAACAGAAGACCTGAGAGCTTCCTCGCATTCCTTCACTTCTTTACTGCCATTCTTGAGCTCTAGAATGCGCGTGGCATACTATATTACATGCTTTTCTGTAGCATCTGGCATTGAGCTTAAAATGGGGCCTGGAAGTGGAGATGACTCGCCTACAAATCTAAACAAATTTCTTTATTTGCTTACTAATCCAATCAATCCAACCAGTGGATCTATACTTTGACATCCAGGCTTGAGTTACATCCCAGTGCAGACGACTTTTTAATGTCCCTTATGAATATAATTTTTTGCCGTCTCTCTGGCCGCACACATTTAAAATGACATAGAGCACGTATGGGGCTGGTGGAAATGTTAATGAGAAGGTTCAGCCACAATCTAAATAATAAAGCAAAGATAAAACAATATATACTTTGAATAACATTTTGAACTACTTGTTAAGCTTAATGGAGAGACCTTCAAGAAGCACCTTAAAGAGAACAGATTTACATAGCTTGAGATTTCCTCTTTCTGCTGTAGATTTAACTTTATCTGACTGTGAGCGACGCTACAAACAGGCTACATTTGTTACAAGTATTGTTACCGCTAAAGGAGGCCGAGGAATAACCAACATCTGACAGACAGAGCAGGAAAGTGCAGGAGGGACAGGAGAAGCAGCCATGCTGTTAGCGAGTCAGCTATGAGCTAAGCTAAAAGTTACGCTAGCATTAGCAAATACCTAAAAATAGAATATAAGTGAATAATGTGGATATAATTGGCAAGTTATTCAACAGAGAGTGTGCTTTGGATAAGACATGCGAAGATTACACTGTGAAATATGTCATTACCTACATTAATTGAGGTGCACAAATGAAACAGCTAACAGATACCGTTCTCCAGAACAGGAAGTGATACGTGCTGATCACGCAGCGAGCACTGTTGCCAAATTTTCTATAAGAAAGACTTGCTGTCAGCTGTCTCAAAAGTCTCTAGAAGTCACTAAAGGAGCCAAACAAGATCTGGGCAATGCCAAAGTGTATGAAGGGATGTGGTACAAGCATTGTATGTACACAAAACAGGGTGTTGGAGGATGGTTTCGGCTTTCCGGGTTATCTCCAAAAGTTGCCAAAGTTACTGGAAAAATGTTGATAAATTTGTCGCTAGTTGCTTTTTTGGTAAAAAGAGTCACTGGGGGGGGGATCTGAAAAGTTGCTAAATCCAGTGACAATGTCGGTAAGCTGGCAACACTGCCACTGAGGGCGAACACCAAGTTACAGCCAATACTATCTATATTTTCATTTTTTTCCATGATACAACAACTCTAGAGGAAAGTGTTTTGCAGTTATCCTGATCTTTTCCCGCTGCATGCTGCTTCACAGTCACGCTTCACTCTTCACATGGAAATGTTGTACTTTTGTCCACAGCATTTTATCACTGCTATACTGTGATTACTGTAGATTCAGATTTTTTTTACACTTGCAAATTTTATTTAAAAAAAACATGTGAAAGAACAAACTCCACCAAAAAAACGAGCCTCACCATAACCACATACTAGTAATCAGGTACCTAATAATATTGCAACCCCATGTTCTTTTATAGGTAATCATAATGTCCCAGATTCTATAGACAGGACAGTGAAAGTGCTTCACATATACAGTATTTTCATTGTTAGCTGAGTTTTTTAAAGAAGCTGTTTTGGCCTGAGAAGTGTTTTTTACCTATAAAATCTCATCAGATGGTAGTCTCTGAAAACAGACCACATGGACAGAACATCAGACAGGCTGTTGTTCTCTCCATGTAGTCCCGTGTTGTCCCACTTGAAGAAGAACATCCAGAGAGATTCCTCTGTTTGAGAGACACATGCCATGTGGAAGTCCCTGAAGAGGTCAGCTTTCACTTCCTAAAATTGGCCTGTGTTGAAAATCCTCAGGCCTGCTATCTCCTCGGATACTCCTGTGTGACCGAACAGAGGACATTTACAACAAAAAGAAAATGGCCTTATTCCCTCTCCTATCTCGTCCTCTCAGAGTAACACAAAGTTGACATTAATAGAAAATAAAAAGGGAAAAAGTCTCGAAACAAAGTTGAAGCCTTTGGTTACGTTTCAGAGCACAGGGCAATTTAAAAGCCTGAAATGTGGAATTAGAGAGGATTTGATGCGTTTCAAATTGAACGAAGGGGGACACCATCAGTGGCGTTTGCACCTTCAGGCATTATTTAAGTAATGTCTTGTGGCACGTTTGAGGCATTGGAAGGCAAGGGCATAGAAATGAGGGATTTATGTAGACGCCACTGCAGTTTTATCTCCTTTCTTCAGTGTGAGTGCACGCTCCGCTGAGTAAAAAAACAAGCAGGCATACAAGTAGATTCAGATCATACAGTGTTATGTGTTTGAGTTATCTGGATATTCACTTTAAACAACATCTAAATCAAGCTGTTCTCAACGGACCTCATTCACTCCTTATCGAAACACAGGCAGTGCCAGATAACTTGATTTGCTTAAGGAATGGAGGAGATATTAACAGCACTTGACTACGGCAGTGGCCCCTTCTGTTGTTCGTATTAAACTTATCCAGCACT
The DNA here is from genome assembly GCA_024447675.2 of Pterophyllum scalare. NCBI lineage: Eukaryota > Metazoa > Chordata > Actinopteri > Cichliformes > Cichlidae > Pterophyllum > Pterophyllum scalare. The sequence goes on from JAMQGT020005135.1 coordinate 14,752, forward strand.
TCATTATACCTTAACTCTCTGGAGAGTCTCTGCGTACAGTCTCTCTTTATCTCCTCTTTTCTCCTGTGTTTTGCTCCCTCCTTCTCTCTCTGTCTCTCTCTCTCTCGCTGTAGCTCATGATACAAGCATCCTGGTAGCAGACAAGAGCATCATCAACATGCGCAGTGTGCCGGTGTCATGCAGATAGCCTCTGTGTTGGTAATGGAGGGAACAGCGATCGTATGGGGAGCAGGAGATGGCTGTAGCCGAGGAGCCTCTGTTTGGCTAGCCTTAATCCTGATGAGTAATGCCGCTGTCATAAAAGAAGGGATAATTTAATGCTGACACTTAAATGATAAATGGCCTGTTGCTGACGCGGGGCTAAGTCAAACAGCCCGTCACAAGTTTTGAAATTTCAATTTCAAATTTAATGTTGTAGAGAAAGCTTTAGGATGATCAGCCAAACAAAACAGCAATTAATCTATAATTGGAAAGGCTGAAAATGTGAGCAGGAGACAACGACACGCCAATTATGTCATCAGATTTCCTGGAAATAGTTTGCTTTGTCAGAGTAAACGTTTTCTTTAAATATCTTTCTGTATGATTAATATGGCGTTTTTTTTCTGTTTTTTTTTTTTATCTATCTGTGTTATTTTAAATGCTGCGCTTTCTTTTAACTTTAATTTTTATTATTATTTTGTAGCTTTATAGGTATTACCAGAAGTAGAGCAGGACGGCATATAACTAAGTCACTAATTTAAAAAAACATGCACAGGCACTACTTTACAGCCCTGCTGAATATTTCTCTAGAGCACAAATATCATTATTATGTCAGTCTTAACAGAGACTCTCGGAAACAGCGACAACTCAGTCTCGGGTGAAGGATCGTGACCAGGATTGCATAGACAACAGCAACAGTTGCAAAACTGAAGCGTGTTTGGTATGACAAGAACCTCACAGTCAGACAGTGGGACACTGAACAGCTGATTGAGAGAAAAGGATATGAGCAAAATCCTCCTCATCTCCTACAAGGACCACGTTACCAACATGGAAGGCCAGCACGACACAAGCCATTGGACCTTATGAAGATCTTTCGTCCACAGTGAAGAAAGGAAAAATTAGATGGTTTGGCCACGGAACAAGATCAGCAGGTCTTGCCAAAAACAGTTCTACAAGGAACAGTGAAAAGATGAAGAAAGAGAGGAAAACAGAAAATGAGATGGGAGGATGCTCACTTGAGAGGTGCGTGAGAGCATCCAGGAACTATTGGAAAGGTAAATTACATTTTTTTAATTCTTTTTTTCCATTTAACTTATGAATACATTTAAAATGTAAGGAGCATCCTTATTCTGTGAGACTTCTTTGTTTCACAGTTCTTTAATGTTGCATTCCACATAAAGGACCCACCATAACATTAAGAAGTTTAAATCCATGTCTGTTTAGACTCATGCATGTAGTGAAGAATTTAAAGGAAAAAATATGTATGCATATGTGACATTTTGTATAACCTTTTGTTCTTAGCACAGTGATTGTTGAGTTATGGCCAAAACACATTTGAGAAACCAAAATCTAATCACATTTGGATCAGTTCTAATAAAATTCCCTCCAGGTGTTCCTGAGATATCACTCAGGAGAGAATGGTACAGAGATTAGATATTAAAACATGTTTTCCGGCCATAGCTGTTGTTGATGTGGAGGCATAAAAGTACAGGGAGAGACTTACCACACCTTGCCTGCGTCTCAGACTGCAGGACATGGACAGACGTACAAGCGCCGAAGCCAAAGTATGAAGCACAAACTGCAGTTCCCCAAATAGTCACTTGAGGTTCTCTCCAAAAGTGACTCAGTACCTAAAGATTCCATTTCATTTCATCAATCCCATTTGTGGTTTTGGTGCGTTCTGCAGAAATGAATGCAATTTTCTGACAAATGATCTGGTCAGAAATATGCCCAAGAAGTCTGTGCTCAGATTTCTCATTGACTTAAACTGTAGTAATATTTTACCAGTTAGCAGGTGTCTGTGTCTCTGCAGTGTGCTCACAGTTTATCAATGCACCTTAGAAGCCAAACATAGCACCAACTGATAGCTGTACTCTCTGTAGCCTCTCAGTCAAATTTAGCAGCTTCTGCTTGCAACGGGCAAAATGCCAAACTGAAGACATCAAAATTATACTCCACAAAGCCATGGGTCACATGACAGTAGCCACGCCCATTTTATATACAGGCTAGAGACTATAGGTACTAAGATGTGACGACACTTTCCTCTGTAAACTATATTTTTTTGCTTTGTAATAAATGTACAGAATCATGAGAAACCTTTATGAAAGCCAGATCCAATTAAAGTATAATGTAATGTAAAGAAATAACAATATTATTATTGCATTGCATTATTATCACATGTGATATTTTGTGGTAATCTGAGCATAAAAATCTATAAATGGGTAGATTAATTGGCTTAGACAACTTTGTTGCTGTGATATAATGCATGTTTTTTTCTTTCTTTCTTTCTGTCATTTGCTCTTGCTTACTACTTAAGAGACATTAGAAGCCTGTGTATACACAAACAACGGAGCAGCAGCATGCCTCATGTTTGGCTGTTTCTGTGTGTAAGTTTAAGGTCGCTCTGCGGGCCCCTCAATAATTAGAGGCCTCTCCAAATGAGGGAGCAATCGAGGGGAAGCAAGCAGATTACCGCCCCGTCGGAGAGAGAAGGAATGAGAGGAAACTGGAATGCAGGGCAGCGAGACACAGAAGAGGGAAAAACATTGGAGCAGGGGTGAGAGGGAAAAAGGTTGCTGGGAAAGACAACTCTCCTTCTGTTGCTGCTGCCTTCTCATTTCTCTCCAAAAACCTGAGCTCCCATCTGTCACAACATCTGACGCTCTCTCTGCCCCGCCTGTTCCCACCCCTCTCGACCACCCGCTGATGCAAAATCACACGTACGCATATTAGTTTGTGCGTACGACGGGTCTTTGATCGTTCTGGAAGCCTAATAAAGCAAATCTCATTTCATCTGCTGGTGCGTGTTCCCTATGATCTGCTCTGAAGGTGGATCAAAAGCAGGGCCAACAGCAACATGTTTAATACCAGTAATCAAGAGGAAATCACATTAATTCACCAACACTGACCGGACACCGCATCCTTTCTCACCCCCTCGCTCTCGCTCTCTCTCTTCTTCCTCTCCCACTTTTCATGAATACAAGAAAGCCGAGAAGAGAGAGAAAGAGGAGAGAGAGGAGAAACAGCAGTGTGAGTTGGCAGAGGTCACCATCAGTGTAATAAGCGAGCACACACACACACACACACACACACACACACATGCAGCAGACACAGCATGGATGCAGCTAGTGTGTTCAACAGCAGATCAGGTTGTCCCGGCTCCTACAGATGCTTCACGGGACGCTGAGGAGGTGAGTCGGCTGCGTTTTCTCCTGCTTTTCCTCAGATTTTTCTGTTATCTATGAAAATGGGGAATTAACGTCTGCATGTTAATGTTGATTTTAGTGAGGCACCTTCAACCTCTTATATCACACTCTCGGAAGGTTAGAATTATTAGAGGAAGAATAAAAAGCAGCTTTTTGTCTTTTTTTTTTTTTTGGTCAAAAATGGTAAATATCCCCTTAGAGGATTGCAGAGAAAGATGGACTGGATAGATTTTAGCTTTGTGACTTCTGCAAAGAAGAATAGGTGTTAACCAGCAGGCGTCCAGTCTTCTAATAGGATTAAAAGAGCTGAAAGATGTCAACAAACTCGGCTGCATGGGCTGAAGGGAATTCTCCGTTTGTCTCCAGTGCTTCCAACCTGCCACCTCTGGCTGATTGGCTGTGTAAGGATTTTCCAATCGCAAGTTAGAAAAAGAAAAATCTGATGATTTTTGTCATTTTGTAAGCAGTGAGCAAATAAACTTTAATATAAAGCAGGTGTGCAGTCTTCATCAACAGTCTCAGCTGCTCAGTTCTTGATTTAAACACATGCACGGACCGGAGTGAATCCTGTATTTAGCTCCCGTGGAGTGCTTTCAGACCGTCGCCTCTGGCTGAATGTAAAACGTTTTTGCACCTGCAGACTAATATTTACATCCTAAAACGCTTCATTCTGCCAGATTAGGCAATTAATTAAACATAAAATATGAAGAGGAGAACTGTGATGATTTTTCTTTAGTTTTGATATTTTGTGGCTGAGCTTTAAAATGGAAACTGTTGCACCTTTTTATTATGTAACCAGTGCTGGAGGAATGATTGAAAACCTTCACTTAGGTAATGAAGTCCTGCAGTAAACACGGTACCTGATAAAAATAAGGATAAGGAAGCGGTCCATTTAGAAGAAAAGAGTTACACTTTTAGTCATATAGTGGATTCTTTTTAATGAATTAAAATTTAATAATCTTTTTTTTAATTATTGATGATTGGTTTATTTATTTATTTATGATTTATTGATGGTTAATCTGCTGATTCTTCTTATTATAAAAAATTGGAATGAAATTAGAAATCCAGCCACAAGTGCCTCAAATGATTATAAAAGCAGCTGCCACTTCAGGCAGTTAATTGGAAAATCACCAGATGTTTTTGTATTCAGTGTTTGATAGGATTCATTTATAACAAACTAATTTGATTATTTATATGTGCAAAAATGATAATGTTGTAAAATGTGATAAATGTTGTGAAAGAAAAGGAGGAGTAAAGCAAAGGCTGGCATGAAAAGAAAGTGCCAGATATGTGTACTTAAGTAGAGTGCTTGAGTAAATGTACTTGGTTACATTCCATCACTGCATACATTCTTCATATCGATAACCTACAATCATAACGTGAGCTGTTTTTCAAGTGATAAATTTTAAACCTGCTGCACTTTCATTTAATTCTGCTTCCTGTTGTGGAGGAAGTGCTCAGATCAGTTACTTCAAACTAATCGTGCACTGCTTATCTTGCAGAAAAGTTGTTGTTCTGCGATATTAACATGTGGGATATTAATGTATGGCTAATGACGGCACATCACCAACATACCAGAGCGTTGTAGCACTTCCACGTAAAGCAGGTTTATCTAGTCCAGTGGGTCCCAACCTGAGGCCTGTATTACAATGCAAGTTCAACATATCCAGGACCTCCTTTCCTTATCTGGCTTCACTTAGCCTAACATTGGTAATCAGGCTTAGCAGTCACATGAAGACGGTTATCAGCTCAATGAGTCATCCCAGGATATCCCAGTCTTGCCACAAGCACGTTGACATGAAAGCGGCAGAGATGGGAAACAACAATCTGACCAATCACAAACGTGGACAGCTACTGGCAGCAGAGCATCTGATTTTACCAAGGAACCCCAAACTACAGTGTAGCAACACATGGAATGCAGGCTGTACTGAACACAGCATCACAGGCAAAGTGCTGCACAGTGTGTAGGTGGTAGCCTATTAGTAGCATGAGTGTGTGTACTCAGCAGTTTGACTAGCCTGAAAAAGCTCTATATTAATAAAGTCTATTTAAAAACCAGGAATGGAGTCTGGCAAATATTAACTGAGTTATCTGCAACACTACACTGTCATTAAGGGACAGTTAGATCTGGCAATACAACAACTGTGTGTTCTTTTAATTTAACATGGTGCATAAATTTAATGTTCCTGTGTTATGTAAGCTAAACTTTCAGTTCAAGACAGTAAGTTAGCAAATTTTATGCAGGGTGAACAGCACAGGGCATAGGCTCACATCACTATACACTCACCAGCCGTTTTATAAGGTACACCTTGCTGCTGCTACTGGGTTGGATCCATAGGTTTGGGTTCATGTTGACGTGATTGTATCGCACAGTCGCTGCAGATTTGTCAGCTGCACATTCGTGATGCAAATCTCTCATTACCATTAAATTTGTGCAGATTATATTAATTTATGTTGCATATTGGGTTGTGCAATATCATTTTATGGACTTGCAATCAATTGCTTTACAATTTTATGTGTGACATTTAAGTTATTTATTGTAGCACCTTGATGGAGATCATTCTGGCTGCTACCTGAGAGGGTCTAAGGTGGGACTGTTTTGAGTGTATCATGCTCTGAGTAAAAAGAGATGACTGAGTAAACAGCTGAGTCTACATTGTCCTGCTGTGTTGGTGTTTATTATAGAAGACACATTTTAGAGAAACTGTTTCCCACCACATGCCCACAGCCCAGAGAGACCACAACAAGAAAACGAGGGTTACATTTAGATGACTGCTTGACTAAAGGGATTTGAAACATGTCAAATGCTCCAGGAACACATTGGTTTTTAGTAGACAGTTAAAAGGACGTTGCATTGTTATCCCCAAATATACCAAAGTCTTCTCCTCCAAATGTTGTTGAACTGAGGATGACCTCATTAGCAGCTCAGATAATGAAAATATGCGAGTGGTTTGCTGTGCACTGGATCGTAAATGACACGATGCCAAATCCCGATCTAATGCAGTTTTGTGACACAAAACAATCTTGTCAGTTAGTGGTTTGTGTCTACAAAGGCTGCATGCAACTGGTGATGGGAGTATGCAGTTTGTGTCTGTCACACTTTGGTCGACTGCAGAGCAGCTAAAACACTGAAAAGTACCCAGAAACATACTTGGCCAGAGGTGCTTGGGGTCAAATAAAACCTACATGGCGATTAGACTCAGATGAACCACCACAGCAGAACGGAGACACGGCAGTGATGGGAATTAGGACAGGATCCCCCAGAGTCTACACCATGGTAGAGGTGAAGATGAAGATGGAGGCTCGGATGGAGCTCTGAATAAGCGTGAGGTGGAAATGGGGAGGAGGCAGGCTGCACGAATGTGAGTCTGAAAGGCAGAATGACAGAAGAGGACTGAGATTTAAAGCATGCAGAACAGAAGCTGGTTGGCTCGCAGAAGGTGGGCAGACGATTGGACCGGAGTAATGATGTCAGGGCCGAGTTTGACAGCATGGGGAAGTGGAGGTGGTGTAAAGGATAGACTAGCAGCCTGAACACTCAGGAAAGCAGGCAGATGAGTGAACACAGATCTTCCTAAAGATAAAACCCTGCAAAATAGAATGTGGCACAGTAATCAGTTCATGATTAATGAGCAATTATCTTTATAGCCTTTTTTAATAACTGTGGGAAAGCAAATTATAATGAATTTTTTTAAAAACAGCAGATCAAAACACAGGGAAGACAACTTCAAATGATAAAAGTTTTTAGTCTGTTTTAATTTTGGTCCGTCCATCCATCCATCCTCTGATGTTTATGTAGCTCCTTCTCCCCAGACACACTGAGGTATTCTTAAGCAAACACGTGGCCAGTGGTTGGTGTAATTGATTGATTTTGTGTCGCTAGATGTTAAATAATGGATCACATCATGAGAGCAGCTGTCTGCAATGTTAATTTAATCAGCGCAAAGGTCTGAATCATCATCAGAGTTATACAACCTTATAAGTGACCTCAGAGAGGTGGGATGGTTAAGTAAAGAAGCCTCCTTGGCTCATTTTTTAATATTACAATAATAGCATTTCTGAGTAATGACAGCTGACTGAGTTTGGAGAAGATCTCAAGCTGTTCAGTTTTATTAAAAATAAAGAAAAGTTTAACTACTCGTGAACCTTTTTTTCAGAGTGTGCTTCTGACAGAAGAAGAAGGGGAACATTTTAAAGGTTATTATTAACAGTTTTTTTGTCCGAACCCTTTGAGATCAAATTAGTCTTTTCGTGTCCCGTTAACTAAAAAAAAAAAAAAAAGATATCGACACCTCTGCCCTAAACAAACAAAACCAGAGAGCGCTTTAAGCATCACAGTTTGTGTCCCAGCATTCAGAAAAACAAAGATCACTGTGAAACAAAGAGACTGGAAGTGTTTACACAGAAGTTTATACAGTTCAGGACACACACAGACACACAATCACAGAGGCATGCAGAGAGGGCCCCTCAGAGCAAATGTGAAGGTGGTAATAAGGTCCCTGTTGTTTGACCAGTCTCCAGTGATCAGCATTACAAACTAATTGGCAATTAGCAAAAACGGCAAAATCAAATCCAAAGATTTAACAACAAAACTTTTTATAGTCACTGAAAACACATAAAATCAGGACTGAATACATTTACTTGAGTACTTTAGTTCACTTTTGACATACTTGCATTTAAGTTCCTAAAAAGAAATAATACCCTGTATATAAAAGATGGATTGCAAATGTCACAACACCCATTACTGAGATCCCACTGTGGTGCCTCAAAGACCCACTGTACCCCCTATTGTTGTCCTCTCAAATAGCGGTGCATGCCAAAAGTGACATCACATCCCCTAGTGCAAGCCCAGCTCTGGTGCTGCTTTGGCCGGTCGTGCCCCTCTCAGTTTTTGTAACCTGCTGCAGCCAGGTTGAAGAGATGATTGTACGATTGTGCAAGTTTTTACCGCCCTTTCATTGACATCAGTGCGGACGCGCAGCAATTCACAGGTTATACAGCGAGAGGTGCTGCAACAGCTAGAAGAGACGAGACTTCCTGGACTCCTCTCCTCCTGTAGCAGCAGTGATGTGGAGGTGACGCCTATGAGTGAGGAGAAGACTGCAGCGAGTACACAAGCCCTCAGTGCTGATACAAATGGTTGACTGGGCTACTTTCTCAAAAGCAGACCCCGCCTCGCCCCCTGTTGGTCATTAGAAAGAGTTCAGTTCAATGCACTGCAGATAATAGTTACATATCGGTGCACACCTTAAAGGTCCTGCTTGTTTTATGATGATTCAATTCAATTCAATTCAATTTTATTTATATAGCGCCAAATAACAACAAAGAGTCACCTCACGGCGCTTTGTATTGTGGGTAAAGACTCCTACAACAACACAGAGAAAACCCAACAGTCAAAACGACCCCCTATGAGCAAGCACTTGGCGACGGTGGGAAGGAAAAACTCCCTTTGAACAGGAAGAAACCTCCAGCAGAACCAGGCTCAGGGAGGGGCAGTCATCTGCTGCGACCGGTTGGGGCTGAGGGGAGAGAGACAGGACAAAAGACATGCTGTGGAAGAGAGGCAGAGATTAATAATAATGATTAATACAGAGTGAAGTATAAACAAGTAAATAAGGTGAATGAGAAGAAACAGTGCAACAGTGATGTATTAAGGTCCACTCTGTCTTTTCTTTGGCATTCCTCTCCTTTCCCAGCCAGCATGTCGGTCTCCGTGATAACTGACACATATCCGTCCATCGACTGGTCAGTGGTGTCAGAGACCCCCACGGGTGCTAATGTCACAGAGTGGCAGCGGGACGCCCTGCTGGCGGTGGCCGAAGTGGTGGTGCTGGCGGTCATCTTAGTGATGGCGTTACTTGGTAACGGGTTGGTCCTGGTGGTGTTGCTAAGGCGAAGGCGACACCACAACCCGCTGCACCAGTTCATGCTCAACCTCTGCGTGGCTGACCTGGTGGTGGCACTATTCCAGGTAACACACACACTGACACTGTGTATTATCTGTGTATTACACGCCATTGCACGCATATAGTTGTAGGTATCATCTGAAAATGTGTGCAGAGAGGTATGAAGGTTTAAATGTGTGCATAAATCTGTAACTCAGATTTTAAGGGTGCACTGAAGTTTGCAGATGTCTGCACAAGTTTGTAAAATATGCACACCTAAGTGCGCCATAAATCGAAGCTCTCCCACAGAGAAACTATACTACTACATGCTACTACAATAACACACTAAGATAATAACCCTGTGCATCCTTCCTCCCTCTCCTCTTCCTCTCGGAGGTGTTGCCCCAGCTCGTGTGGGACGCTAAGGGACGCTTTTCCGGGCCTGACTTCTTATGTCGCCTGGTGAAATACCTTCAGGTCCTCGGCATGTTCGCCTCCTCCTACATGATTGTGGCCATGACGGTGGATCGCCACTACGCTATCTGCTGCCCCCTGCAGGCCCATCGCAGCGGGGCCACGCAGCGCTGGAACAGCTTCATAGTGCTGGCCTGGGTCCTGTCGCTGCTGCTCAGCCTGCCGCAGGTAGAACAAAACAAAGAGACTGGGCACAGATCTGCTCCAGAGAATCTAATGGAGGTGCTGATTACCGTCAGGCTGGTCTTCTTTTAGGATTAACATTAAAAAGCGCAGAACACGAGGTGATGCACTCATGTTTAAACATAAGGGCATAATGTTGGTCGAATGAAGAACAGGGGTGTCACTGCGGTCTGAAGCTTTTAACTTCAAAGCCTGTCATCAAGCTCATTCAGGATTCATTTGCACTTTGAAACACAGGCACTGTTTAATATGTAACTTTTACTTAATGCTACTGAAATGTAGATACAGTACACATAAGAAAAGGTCTGATATATATTGCCAACCATCCCTTTTTCACATCAAAATATGAAGCTGTAAATTAGCACCAGAGATCAAATTTAAAGCTTGAAGAAGTGAACGGAAACACAACATCAGACTGTGTGTCTTTATCATCGCCTCCACTGATCTCTTTGCACTGCAGGTCTTTATCTTCTCCCGTTCTGAGGTGGCTCCTGGCGTGTACGAATGTTGGGGCAACTTCGCTGAGTCCTGGGGCCTCAAAGCCTACGTGACGTGGATGACCCTCGCCATTTTCATCCTCCCCGTTCTCATCATCACCATCTGCCAGGTAGAAAGAAGAGGACCAGACCAGAGCAGAAAATGGTTTTGAAAACAAAAATTTACCCTCTCTCATCTTTCTTCCTTCAGGTGCGCATCTTTAAGGAGATTCACAACAATCTGTACCTGAAATCAGACCGCCGCCTTTCCCCCACCATTCTCCCTCAAGTGAGAAAACACTCCCAGAGAGGAGGAGGAGGAGGAGGCAGAGGGAAGTCTAATGTTCCCTTCTATGCTTCTCCCCTCATGTTCAACAACTCTGGGAGTCACAGCAGCTTTGACTCTGTATCCACCTACCAGCACCTGCCAATGGGTCCACTCAGGCCCAGCAGCATCACGTCACACTGTGATATTCACACCTTCGCTGCTCTTCACCCCGGTGAGATTCACTCAGAGTACAGCCTGCTTCAGCTTTAGGTAGTGCTTAAAACGATGTTTTAATCTGCACCTCTTCTAATATAAAGTAGGACTTTATATTAGGAAGATAAAACAGAAAAGTGACCATTGTTGGACTCTAGGTTAGCTTTGCATGATTTAAAGATGAAATAATCCTCATTTATCTAATCCTGAGCCTTGGTGCAGCCCATCACTTCTGAAACAAGAAGTGAAGCCAGTGTATCTTAAACCTGCAGTAGTTTCTAATGGCCAGCAGGTCATCGTGGTCCTCACTGGTCTGCAGGAGGCTGATTAAGATGGGCTTGCTTTACCACGTGATTGACAAGCCATAGCCTAGGAGCGGCGCATAAATACCCATCTGAACTTTTAAGATGAGACCAGAGCTAATCTGACTGTTTCTCAGTCAGCATATATGGTTGGCATGCTGGTCGCTGCTTAAACACTGAACCCTCCACAAAGCCACATAACCACTTCCACTCATATTTCAGGTGCTCAGCTTAGAAGGTGACTAATAACTGGAGTTTGCTGCTTGTTTCATGCCTGAAATCAGCTGTTGTGTAGCTGGTGCTGTAACATCGCTACTACTCACAGGTGTTTTACTACAATAAAAAGCTATATTAAAAAAAATTAAGAAATAAAAATTGAATTGTATTTATTGTCTTGACTCAAAAGTCATAATGAAAATTTCCAGAAGCAATTTGGGAAATTCCTATGAAACAGGAAGTCCAGAGCGTGGGCCTCCTCGATCCTTGATCTGTCTGTAATAAACGATCAAATCACAGGAATGTTTTTGCGCTGCCGTCAGCTCAGCTTCAGGCTGGCGACCCGCCTGACCCGGCAGCGCCCTACGCCGTCTGCTCACCGCACCCACCCAAACTGCCCCCTGCCAGAGGTGGAGAGGTAACAGCAGCCATGTCAAAGACGGTGAAGATGACATTAGTCATAGTGCTCGTCTACTCGCTCTGCTGGGCCCCATTCTTCAGCGTCCAGCTGTGGGCGGCCTGGGACCCTGACCCACCTCAGAACGGTATACACACACACACACACACCCTTAGTCGCGATAGACCAGCTTGTTGTAATTTTAAGGATTTTATGTCACTGCATCCCATTTGTTAAATCTCTAAGTCTTTATTTCTTGAGACCCGAGCTCCTGTTTGCGATGGATTTTTATTTTCTCCTAAATATTTGTGATTAGATGGACCTGATTATGTATAAAAATTAAGCTTCTTCTTTGAGCAGGAAGTTGTGTTTTTGTTACATGGTTGTCCTCAGATGTGGATAATGGGATTATTTTATAACATAACACAACAAAAACAACACGACTTTAAGTATGAAACACTACTGAGCAGAATAAAGTATGAGGTGCAGCAAAGCCAGGATGTGATGTCCCCATATGTGGACGCAAGGTCTCAGGAGGTTGATACCTCCACACATACGTCACAAAATTGACTTAAAGGTACTTTTCGTACACACCCTCTGCAACCTTTAACTGAAACTGTCGCCACCAGGGGGCATCACCTTACCAGAAAGATTTAGTGCAGTTCCTCATTCCTGTCGTAACAGACAGGAAAATGCCGTAGGTGTGGATGTGAGACTGTATGGTTGTGACTCTGAGTTTGCCCTGTGATGGGACACCTCTCACGCTGTGACAGCTGGGATAGGCTCCAGTTTGTATAATACACAATACATAGATGCTTCGGGAATTAAGTCGTCGTTTCGGTTTCATTTTGTAAAGTTTTAAAGTAGCTTTAAACACAAAAATGTACAAGAAGTATCTCTAAGGGTACCGATGACACCACCCTCAAGCAGCTCTGCAATCACCTGTGCCATTTACGGACCTCCTCCTGTGTGTGTGTGTGTGTGTGTGTGTGTACAGGTGTAGCGTTTACCCTGCTGATGCTGTTGGCCAGCCTGAACTCCTGCACCAACCCCTGGATCTACTCTGCCTTCTCCAGCAGCGTCTCCCCGGAGCTCTGTCTGCTGCTTCACTGTCGGCCGCACACGCAGCACCGAGCCTCCGTAACGAACGACTCCACCGTCACACACACCTCCAACAACTGAACAGTGGACACAATTGGACTCGCAGCCGAGGGCGACTCCCTCTCATGTGGCACAGCTGAGTTTACTGATGTTTAAGGCATAATTAGATGAACTTTTAAGTTGAGACAAGCACTAATCTATTTGCAGCATAGCCAGGGAACCAGCAGGGGGTGCTCAAGATAGTCCTAAGTGAGCAAGAGAATCCTCACTCACTCCAGTTGAGTGGCAGATGTCTGGCTCAAAATGCCAGTCTGCTTAAGCTGATAGGAAGGCAGCAGTATCTTAACCACTCCTTACAACCAAGGTATACAGAGGAGCATCTCTGAACACACATCAAACTTTGAAGCAGATGGGCTACAGCAGCAGAAGACCACACCTGTCAGCTAAGAACATGAAACTGATGCTACAATTCATACAGATGACAGAAGACTGGAAAAACACGACCTGATCTAATGAGTCTTAATTTCTGGTGCAAACATTCAGATGGTAGGAACTTGGAGTCAGCAACATGAAAGCATGGATCCATCCTGCCCTGTATCAGCAGTGCTGGATGGTGGTGGTGGTGGTGGTGTAATGGTGTGGGGGATAATTTCTTGGCATATTTTTTTGCTTCTTAGTACTGAATAAAAATAGTTTAAACACCACAGCCTCAGTATTGTTGCTGACCGTCACTTTATGGCCACAGTGTGCAATCTTCTGAGGCCCGCTTCCATGTTTCCAGCACCTCGTTGAATCCATGCCAGAAATAAATAAGCCAGTCCAACTCCGTACTAACCAGGTGTACCTACTGAAGTGTCCAGTGAGTGTAAATTCGGGATTCATAGTTTCATGTTTCTCTCTCTGTACAGGCGCTGCTACCCATGGTAGCTGCAGGCACATAAAGAGGAAAGAAAACAATTCCCTCCTTCCCAGAATTCCATAATTTGAAGTTTATATGTAAGCCGATGTTATACATTTTCAAATGTGTAATGACTGTAAATGTACCCGTCTGTGATTTGTCTGCCAATTTTAAAATAAAGTTGTCTTTTTTTTTTTAAAGAACAGAACGAAGTTTAGTTTTACAAAGTTTTATTCTCCACTCAAAAACATAACACAAAAACACCCACTGCAACTGAAAGAAAAAAAAATTACACAAATCTAAAGTTTTGTTCGCTTTTATAAAAACACTAAAAAAAGGCACCGTGACTACTACAGTACCATTAAAACCCTATTTGAATGAAACCATATCGTTTAAGTCTTTCAATGTGTCACTTTACAAATACTCGCCTTAAAGTTAAAATTACTCAATTTAGGATCATCCATAATTCAGTAAAAAAAAAAAAAAAAAACCAACTCGAGTAACAGTTTATTGTATACCCATAATTTCACAAAGGTCAGTCTTATAACGGAAGTGAAATCAGGGTTTCGAGCAGTCGAACGTGGACGCGCCGAAGGCAGCAGATCCTCTCTCCTGAAACACAAACCTGCCCGTCGACAGGCGGATACTTCAGCTCGGAGAGAGGAACGAGTTTCCCACTGGTACCTTTACAAAAACAGAGTCAACGGAAGTCCACACTTTATAACTAACCACTTTGAAATCTAACATTTGGTCACATTTAGTTACCAAAATCAAAAAGCATACGTTCCTACTGAAACAGAAGAGTCAAATCTGTCGCCCGTCCAGACGTTTTTCTGTGAGGGAGGAAACACTCGTGTGACCGTGGAAACATTCCACGTGGACAGGGCTTTCTCCGGATTATACAGCCGGTCGTGTGCAATACGTGATAACACCAAGACGTCGAGTCTTCTCCCAACACTTCCGGGGTTTTTAAAACTGTCAGCCGAATCTCCGCAATTCACCCGGTCAAATAAGAGGACCTGATATGAGCAGAACTTCAGAGACAAACCTGCAGGATGTGCTGATGTTTCAGTGGCTGAACTTTCAAAGAATGAAATGACAAAACCTCCCTAAATTTTAAAACTACCTGCTGACACACAAACGCGCCTCACTCACTCCTAAACATCCACTCATCTAAAAACACTTAAGTTCATTAAAAAGACCTCGTCAGATTGTCGTTTACCAAATGGATAAAACAGGGATTCGTAGAAACTGAACTAAACCGTTTCATTCACATTTAAAAACACCATAAATGTGCTGCTCTGTAACCCTACATTACATTAGAACAATATTTTCTGTTTTGCCAGAAAGTCCAGGCTACTCAGAGCACACAAACACAAACGCACCATTTCATTCCCTCACAAACCAGCGTGCGCTGCCATTTAATACCGCGATTCGTGCCCCTGACGCGCCTGACTGCGAGCCATTCTGATGATATGTGCGCCATCTTCATCAGTTCAATAAAAGATCAAAGCTGCTCTTAAATTCCACGTTCCTACCTCCGACACCCCCCACCCCGTCGTGACCTGGTTTCATAGCGCTCAGAAGATTCCTACATCCTACATGACATTTGTTATTTTGCATTCCTGCCTAAACGGTTAAAAACATGAACATTGCTTTTCCTTGTATTGTGATGAACTTCTACTTTTTACCCAATATTTTAAAAAACAAAATAAAATCCTAACGCTTTGATTAACACAACAGATGTGGACATTTACATCCAGCCCTTGAGCAGTGATGTGATTGTGCAGAACATGAGGGAGAACTTTCTGTATTGTAACATGTACGGTGACTTACTTTAAAAAAAAAAACAAAAAAAAAAAACAATTGTGTGCGCGAGGCTCTGAACCTTTGTGACAGCTCAAGACCCTGAGACAGAGTCCTCGTTAGTTGATGGGATGGTTATTTTTACAGTCACTCCGACTTCATGCAAGCAGTGCCGCCTGGGACGCTTTCAGTTCACCAAAAGGCACGTCAAAGACCAAAAACCGGAGGTCTGAGTGAGGTGAAGCACCGAGTCGCCGCAGCAGGTCTCTGGTTTTAATCGTGGAGCGGTTTCTATGGCTTCAGGGTTGTAAAAAGGGATTTCTATAAAGATGCTGTGTGGTTGTAACTGCAGCTCTCGTGTGCGTTTCCTCTCAAGTCCGTTCATTTACACCGTGTCCTCGTCCATCTTGGCGACTTCGTCCATTGTGACAGCGGTCGGCAGGTTGTCCTCATTGGATTTTGCCGGGGAGGAAGGTGCCAACATGGCGGCACGCTCCTCTTTGGGCTCCTCCTTCTCTTTTCTCTCCTCCTCTTTCTTCTCTCGGTCAGTCATGCGGTAGTTGATGCCCATTCCCACAAAGAGGAAGATGCTTCCAATCATGAGGACGATGCCGGAGGAGATGTAGGTGTAGTCATAGTGGTGGTAGTAGTTATAGAAACTGCCTGGAGGTGGGAAACAGAAAGAAGATGCAGATTTTAGGGTTTGGATACACATTAATTATTACACTGACTCCCGTAAATAATAAAGTCAAGAGATTAAAATAAAGTTGAAGACGATTCTGATCATGATAATCTCGTAGTGAAAGCTCTACCTTCCCTTTCCCCGGGAAGTCTTACCTGTTAGCGGCGGGCCTAACAGCACTGGCAAACACTCTACTATGGTGACCAGACCCACAGCTGAAGAAAACCTCTGAGCCCCCACCAGGTCCATCAGCGTCTCAAACAGTACGGCGCTCAGCCAGCCGAAACCAAAGCCAAAGAAGATGGCGTAGATCACAAACCCCGTGTAGTCCGTTGACACCGGCGCCAGCACGTGACACACTCCGTTATACAGGACGGATGCAGCAAAGTAGTACTGAATCCTGGGCCGGACCCACTTGCTGTTTGCCAGAAAGCCCATGGAGGGTCGAGCAAACATGTCGATGAAGGCCAGCACCGACAGAAGGAAGGCCGCCTTTTCTTTGCTGATATCCTTACTCTTGGCGTAATTGGAGAGGAAGACGAGCGGAGAAAAGAGGCCGAAGAACAAGACGAAATTGCCCAGCAGGTAGAGCAGGAAGCCGCGATGTTTGAAGAGTGTCAGATCGATGAAGGAGTTGATTTTCTGCAGCACTGTCCTCTTGGGCTGTCCTTCCTCCGCATCAGGTTTAGGCGGCTGAGGTTTTGGACCGATGGGGCGCATCAGGGAGCCGGCCACACAGCAGTTGAGCAGAAGTCCTCCCAGGATGAAGAAGCTGCCTCTCCACCCAAACTCATCGTACAGCCAGGAGTTGAGAGGAGCCAAGGTGGACAGAAACACGGGGCTGCCCGCCATAGCAAGGCCGTTGGCGATGGGCCGACGCTTGTAGAAGTATTTTCCAATCATAGTAAGGGCCGGATTCAAGTTGAAGGCCAGTCCCAAACCTGGAAACAAGGGCAAAGAAATGAACTGAAATTAACTGAGGAGAAGATGATGGTCAAAAAATAAATAAAAGTTCTCCCACCCATCAACAAAAAGTTCAGAGTCCTGATTAATTCACAAGAAACAAACAAACCTCCAATTACACCAATGAAGAAGTACAGCTGCTCCACTGTGTTGCAGAAAGAAGCTGCAACCAAACCCGACCCCGACAGACAACCGCCGAGGATCATGATCGGTCGGCTGCCGAACCTGTTCACGAGGATGCTGCTGATTGGACCTGGAGAGGAAGAGGAGAAGGGTGGGTGGGCGGGGTTAAACACAACGCGACAGGACAGCAGCCAAGTCGCGGTGTTGATCGTTATTTTCACAACTGATGAATTTACCATCTTGATAAGTAGCTGTTCACGTCATCATTCACATCACAAAATAATTCACAGGAATAATCGAGCTCAGTTCGCTCCAACTGAATTCAGTATCTGCAGCTTCAAACAAATCTGTCACCACTGTTTGTGGATGTGTGTTCAGCACAGCATGTGAGCCCTCTGCACATGGGAAAGCTCATCACTGACAGGGTTAATACAACCAACACCATCTATAGTGTTAGGAACTACATTTCACCTCTTCAATGCCACACAGAACACAACTTCATACGATTTCACAATTAAACCAGCTAGAAAGTATTTGTGTATCTGACCTCAAGATTTACAGTCTGGGGAGCAGATTCAGTCCAACAGTTCATCAGCAGGTGGCGCTGTGCTGGCACAAATAAAAAAGGGGGACAACGCTTGCGTAACACCGCGCCAGTTACAGGATGTTCAATGGAGAAAGAGGGAAGGAAAAGGGAGGAAAGGAAACGAGCGAGGATGAGGAGAAGGGAGCCACGCAGAGGAGGTCCACGTGTCTCAGCCTGCGTGCCAAGCTCACCATGAATGGGCCTTCACATGGATCCAGGCTGACAGTGGACGCTGGCTCTGCTGGATGTGAATACAAAGTAAAGGCCTGCACATGAACCTATAGTTACTGTGTTTCTTCTTTTTATGGTAAACTCTTAGGACAAATATGAGCTCAATAGTGACGGATGTAAAAATCTGATTCAACATCACCACCAAATATTCAAGCTCCAGTTTTCATGTCTGGTTTGACTCATAGTGAAGACTGGAGGACTGTAACATGTGGGAACCTAAGATTAGTTAATGTCATTTACCTTCAACTGTCTCAATGTCAGCTTGTGTATGAAGTTTGACTCGATGCTTTGTGCAACTCGCCGCTCAAGTTAATTTTATTATCAAAGTTATTCAGAGCAGCGTTTAAGTCGATCCTGATGTTGTCCCTGTGCTTCAGTCTCCTCACAGTTTGGAGTACAGCACAATTCCACACTGGTATCAGATGCCTGAAGTTAAGGTATGGCACCTCTGAGCGCTGGATAAAGTCAAAATGGTGCATCTTGATCAGTCCTCATAACAAATCCTTTACATCTGTGAGGGTGCTAGCTGCCTCCTCCTTTCCGAAGACATCACGCACACACTGAAAGGCAGCAAGAATGACTGACTAGGGAAAAACACGAGGCTAGTCACGGCTCATTTAAAGGCAGCCTACAGCCGCCCTATGGTTTCACTAACCAGACTCATTTATCACATTAAAATGTTACAAGTCAATATTTTGCAAGCCAGAATAGTCATCAATAAATAATTAGTCATTTGCGTGCAAATGGACTCAGAAAGCGGACAGAGAGGAGCACAAAAATAAAGTCATAAAATATTCATGATTTTAGGAGATATAAAGACTCGAGTGCACTTAGCCAGCATCCACTTCCCTCGGCCTGGGTCCTTCACTCAGACCACGGTGGCTTTGCCCTTGAAACTTGGCGGAAGGCCAAAGAGGCCGAGGGTACTCTGGGTGCACGAGCATTCACTCACGCACCGGCTGAATACCTCTCTCGGACAGCTCGCTTCTGTGTTGTGTCTGTCCCCGACTGAGGGTCTGACCACCTGGCACAAAGCCCGAGCCGGGCAGGTTGCCATGTTTCAGGGTGGTGGGTTTCCACGTTCGAGTCAAACAGGAGCAGTCATACTGTGCTTTAAACACAGGCCTCCGCCTGCCTTCTGAGCTTGCTGGAGCTTCACAGTAAACCGAAGTGAAACTGCGCACAGACAGGAATAACTTCTGCATCCCCTCAGCACTGCACATAAACAACTCCTGACAGTGTTTGCTGGCAAAACACAATGAGCACAGTGAGTAGTGTTCTCATATTATATAAATGATCCCCCCCCCTGCTCTCTTTCTCCCTGTGAAAGACTCGTCCTCATCTCCACCCTGACACAGCATCCGTGAGCAGTTGCCCATCAGGTGTGTTGAGCATCCAGTTTTAGCAGTGACACTGCTTTCATATCGAATTATATAAAACTATCCCATTTACAGACATTTGTAAGTCTTCATTTCATTCAGTCCTTTTATTAAAGAGCAACTGACCAGATTTAGCGGCCATCTGAAGTGTTAGGGGGAGAGGAGCAGCTGGTGATGAGTCAGTCCCACCAGGGAAAAAAAAAAAGACCAAAAAAAAAAACAAACAAACAAAAAAACAGCTGACTGGATTTGCCTCAAGAGTTACACTGAATGCGTCGCATTTCTCCACCAGCTGCATTACTCATAGATCAACGCCCCTTCATCTGGCCTCCTCCTTCTTTCAGTACCGTAATCTACCTCCATCCATGAACTCAGCGTTTCCTGAGGGGCAGCCAATCAGGAAAGTTACCGACGACTTCAGACAGGAAGGACTGAGGGGGTCGCTCTGAGGCCCAGTATCAGATAAATAAGGCTTATTTATGATATTTTAGATCATGCAAAGCTACTCTAAGGCAAAGATAAATATACAGACAAACTGCCTAAAAGCACAAGTTTAATGCATATCATAACACTTTGGTTTTGTTATCAGAAGCTAGAGCATAGCAGGGTTTGTAACACCGACTGAGAGGTTGTACCCCCAGAGTGCCGACAGACAAAATAGACGAGAAGACAATTTTGGTGACCTTTAAAACTTGCCAGAAGACCCCCAGATCTACAGCTTACAGTGGAAATAATTATAAATGCATTCAAGCTTCTGTAACTTCAATCACTTCCCACTCATGCCTTCTTCAGACAGAGGCTCTTTTTCCTCCCACAGACTCAGAAAATCCTTAGATCACAAGCAAAGTCAGAAAGAGAAGTCCTGTATGAGTGTGCCTACTCATCATGAGGCTGTGACCGGCGTCACATGGAACCACATAAAAAGCCCCCACCCCCCACCCCCCCTTTCCCCTCCACCTTGTGAAATCCTTAAAATTCTCGGACTACAAAGTTAAGGAACATGTTGTTGTTGTTGTTTGCAACTCCACTACACATCTAAAGCTGTGAGGATTACACAAATCAGGATCAATAATCCTCTTGCTCAGGTTTCCCAGACCGCTTAACAGCGTTATACATTAAATAAGCAACACAAAATGTGGGAATAACTTGGTCAGCGTACCAAGCTGTTTAAATTAGGACTGGAGCAAAGCCAACAGTCTGTGTTTGTACTTTCTGTACACGTTCCTTTGTGTCTGTGAGTGAAAGTCTGCTGCGGAGCCTCGACAATCTATAGGATTATGGGACTTGTGACCGTGAAAGTCATGAAAGGCACGGAATGACAACTGGAAAAAGGCTTTTCCTCCAGTGGGGAAAAAAGGGTGAAAGTGGGGTCGGCATGTCCAACAGCCCAATGGCCTGAGCCAGGCGAGTTGGTCGGCTAGCCGCACAAGCGATGGCATTTCCTTTAAATGCAGAAGTTAGGCTGGTCATGGTTTTTTAATAAATTAAACATTAATAACAGAAATTAGTCAGTTTTTACTAGTTTATGCAACTGTTTCTTGTAATAATTTGCATTTCTGTTTTTATAAATCTGATGGCTCTCTCGAAAGATCCCCAATTCAACAGCTCTACAAAAGGAGAACGGGCACCCTTCATAGAAATGGAGGATTCTCCAAAACCTCACCACTCTCTTATGGCCAACAGGGATAGCAGTACAAAGAAATGTAACTGAAACAAAAGATATAAGAACACAAAAACTGAGGCCATGTATGCATCTTGTTTGATTTGCTTTTCACCCTTCCAAACATTCTCATTTGCACAACTTTTGTATTTTGTGCGCAGCTTTCTCTGAAGCATCTCGAGTAGTTTACTACATACTGAAGCCTGTGATCTCACTGACAGTTCCAGTGAAAAATAAGCTGCATCCTGTTTACAACCACAGCTCCTTCTGCACAAACTACTGCATAAAACCACCTACAACAATTCCTCCCAGAAATAACCACCTTGTAAAGTCGTGCGTGAGAAAGTAGCAATGTTTAGTAGTAGAACAGAAAAAGTAAGGAAATTCTGTCTTCGACCAAAGCAGGCATGTATGAGAAAGTTCAGGCTTTGGTCAAATATTTGAAAGAATGGGATCTCATTTAGACTCAGTCAAACTATCAGATCTAAACAGTTCGTGCACACAGGGCTACCCGACATGGCTAAACCTCCCCAGGCTGCAGCTCGATGCAAATCTGTTTACTGTATTTAGTGTTATTTGAAAGGAAGTACTTCAGGTAGTTTCTGGAGGGAACAAAAACAAAAACACTGCCCCGAGCATTAGAGGGGTTCAAAGTCGGGAAAGATTATTTCGCAGTTATGATTAAAGATGTTTTGACTAAGTCTATGTGGCCTTCACACTTAAACACCCTCAGAAAACATCACATGACGGGCAGGAATAGAAGGAGGAAAGCAGGGGTTAGCAGGAGTAAGACTAATCATGGCTCTGTGAAATCTTTACTCCTGACAAAAGGAAAGACGGGATGTCTTGGGAATGATTAGAAAACAGGGACCTTCCCTCATGGTTCCTTAAGGCACAGGGACCAAAACTACTGCACTGATGGAGATGTTAGTTTGGGTACAAACAGACCCTTTTACAATATTAAACATTGGAAAGCTTTTTTCACCATTACCAGGGTGCCAAGTTCAGCTCCACCTGTTTTACATGCACTTTCACACAGCTGCTAGATACAGATTAAATTTACAACTGCATGCCCTAATAACGCCTTTCACGAACAACCTATTGGGTCGTTTTCTGAGGGAAGATGGTCCAAAGTTTCCAGCTTAGTGACCATATGACCTCACCAAACTTAAGTTCAGTAACATGCTAATGATAAATTTGAGTCGGGTCCAAGGACAAAAATGGGTCTACTGGTGTAACAGAAACTGGTGGGGTTCAGGGGTTACGTGGCACTGAAGAGACACGTCTCACAGTTACAGCGGACATTTAAATATTCCCCATCACTGTGACTCAAACAAAGCAGGAAAGAATCATTTCTGTTTATTTTGTTTGTGGACCGTTCACTCTTGCGTGGGTAGTCGGTCCCAAAAGGCCACCTCCAAGCCAGGAAAAACCATTAAATAATTAACAACCTTAAAGATTTCAGTCCTGGCTGTTTTGGCGACACCTATGGGCAGAGGTGGTTACAGTGAAAACAGCTCAATACAAAACAAACCTGTTTCGATTAACATCGGGCAGTGATTGGCCCTTTGCCATCACTCTGTCAGCAACTGTGATCTCTTTACGCTGCACATGGCGTGAGTCTGAAATCAGCAGGGCAGAACGCAAGTGAAACTCACCTGCATCACTTCATCAGATGAAACCATTTCAAACCAACCCACTATGGAACAAAGCTAAAAATAACCATTGCTTTGTTTGCATTGGATGATAAGTCTTACAGCTTGCTGGTACGAAAACTGTACTTCCTTATATAATAACTCTTACATCACTTTAATGTGAAGCAGAACTAAATGTTCAGTTTGAATTAGAAGTAATTTGTTCCCCTGTTACAATTATAAATATAGGAACAACTGTGCGTCATTTGTCAACAGAAAGTAACCCAAGAGGAATTCATCCAGAAGATCTTGGGGATTTTAGTAAGTGATGCACTGCCTGCCATTCTTGATTCATCGCCTTTAGATTCTGGTTAATCAAAGAGGGAAGTTTCTTTATGATCGTCTCACTCGTACCTACGTGCAGAACATCCTGTGCATTCATTTGTTCACACCATTAGTCAGACGTCAGTGACGTTGCGCATGACTCGTCTGGTGCTTTTTGTTTCCCGCCCCACTTTTGTGGAAGTCTGTGTGTGTACGTGCCTCGCCTCATGTGTAAGCCAGTCAGTGAGTAAAGTGGTTGCGGTAACTCAAGCCTGCAGTCTTTCAGCTTCTCTCATTTAGTACAATGACCCCAGTAACGGGTGATCTGGCTGAATTGTGAAGCAAGGAAGGAACGTTTCAAGACCGGGGGAAAATACTTCGACTGCTGGGTCCTGTTACACAATTTGCACTCCTTCCTTCTTTTCCTCCTTTGGCAGTTCCCTCTTTTAAACGTATTAACCAGCAGAATAAGACTGAGCAGTGTGAACGCAGGCGGAAGGAAGAGACCATTTTTAGAAATTGAAATTTGAAGTACTGAGGAAAGACCGAGGAGGGGAAAAAAAAAAAACAGAAGGAGACAATGGTGTCTGTAACATGAAGGCTGTGCTGACTGAATACACTCAAGAGGAGGAGCAGAGAATCTGCTTTGTCTTCAGACAAAAAAAACCAAGAAGAAACCTGATCTGAAACCCAGCTCAACCTGAAATTGGATCAGTTTGTCCCTTTTTAAATATTGTCTCAACATGCAAAATAAAATGTTACTGCTGCAATCTCAGAACATGTAATTAAGTGCAAAGAGAGGCTGTTTTCAAATGATCAAACATGATTTAGTCGTGTTTGTACTCGAACTTCAGTTTTGGGAGAATCAGGTCAGGATATTTTCCACAGTTCCTTCTCCCTTAGAACAGGAAATAGCCCATTAAACGTGTTCAGACTACTGGAAATACTGAGAGTGGTTTAGGTGCAGCGAGACTTGCTAGCAGTAAATACACAAGAATAATAGTCAAGGAACTGGCAGGTTCGAGACCAGCCAACATCTGATCATATCTGACTTGTGTGTGTCCTCACCTGCAGCTCTGTTGAGTAATTCCCAGAAAAGCTCAGACCTGTAGTGCATTTGTATAAACAGCTTGATTCCCCTCTTTTGAATTTCTTCAAGGCCTGGTGAGCCATCCTCTGATTACCCTACCCTCTAGTCTTTGCAGTTTCAGGGAACATAAGCTCAAACCAACATTCCCCAACAATAAAAGTTAGTAGTGCCTGACTAGAAGAGACAGAAAACACCATCACAAAAATAAAGGACCTTTAATTTCTAATTTTGACACTTTTGTACCACCGGTCTAATACTAAACTACAAAGACTCAAAGTTTGAGGGGACTGATGTAGCCGAGACTAAATCTACAATTACTCAGCAGCTAAAACATTCCCTTTTTAATCACTAGTTAGTAGCACTAACGGACTGAAAAGCCAGAATTAGACCCCAAACCCCACATTACATCTTTGCAGAAAGCAGCCACCTCAGGCGTCACCTTCGTCTTCGTGCACTTTTACAACTCACCAAGGAGCTCACATGATGCAAACGTGGTGCTTCTACTGTTGTGTTTCTGCACTGTATTCTTGCCTAAACGAAAAGGTGTGGTGAAGTTGCAGAGATTTGATATGTCAGGGATTTGTAAAATTGTTCCACTAATGTTGCGAATGGAAGCGGAAGTGAGGCAGAACAGGATGGGTCGGCTTTTTCTTATGCAAAACTCCAAACTGCAGTTGATGTTGTATGATGTGGGTTTATAGACTTCCATGGGCTGTGTCAGGATGAAACTCCTATTTAAGACTTTCTTAGGTTCATTGTGGGGGGGGGGGGTCTCTAGTGGCAGGAGTCGAGTGTTCAAACTTTTTATCCCGATTACAAAAGCAGGAAACCAGAAGCTTTCTGGGTGTCACCTCTGAAACAGCCATTTCAAAAAGTGCACTTTTACAGCGTGATGAAACAGTCAAATTTATGCCACAACATGTTGAAACGCAAGGTTGAGTTTTATTACATACTGTTCACCGAGTGTTCTCCTTTTCACTGAGCCGATTGTAATTCCCAGGCTTCTCAACCACACCGGGAGCCTTGTGACAGAAGTGAACTCGGTCCTTAATTCGACGGTTCAGATGGATTACAGCAGAACAGGCATCTGCTTGTCTTCTTATCTCTCCCATGCAAACACTGTTAAGCATCCATTTCTCATGTTCTGTCCTGGATACTCTTCAGCAGTGAGTGCTACTCAAGCTGCGAATGAATGAGATTTTAAGTGGTGGGAGAGGGATCGTGTTTGCTTTGCTTCAGGTGAAAGATGAAGAGGTAAAAACACCCCGATAAAGCAAAGTCTTTAAAGTCTAATGCCAACAATCACACAGAGGTTTCACAGCCAGTACTTCCCCTTCTCCCTCAAAAGAGAGGACACTACCGGATGAAGCCACATTAGAGCCGAATAATGTAGGTCAACCTACCATAATAAACTACATAATTAAATATCAACTGTAAATTGTAGTGACCTTGATGCATTAGCTCCCCATAAACCTCAGTTTGACTATCCCATTCCCAATCCCTATCCCATTTTTGAGGTTGTCCTGGGACTCCAGTACAGAAGCCCAGCTTGTTAATTTTCTTAAAGCACTTATCTGACTTGGGGTGAAAGACTGAGCACCACCTGGAAAGGCTACCAATCCATCACAGGGCTAACACAGACAGACAACCACATACTTACAGCCAATTTACTCAGAAGAGACTGGTCCTACCACTGCTGGTTCAAACCCCAGCTGAGGCCTTTCTGTGTGCAGTTTGCATATGGGGTTTCTTCCAAAACACTCACATTAGATTAGTGAATGATTCTAAGCTGCTCATGGGTGGAGTACATCAACTGTGTAATGTGAAAGCCAAACTAGAAAGAAATATTCAACTAAGCTCCAGGACTCGAGTTCAAATCAGATCTGGTTGTCATCATTCGTGCCAGATCAGTAACTCTCAAAATACGCAGTTTACACAAAACACAACATTTACACCTGATACACGGAGGTGTTTTTATAAAACAGAAACAACCCCATCTTTGCAACAGCGGTGTGGGTGGAGCAGCTGGAGGTGGGTTGTCCGGAGCCGTTGAACCCTTTCTTCCATTTTTTTTTTAAATTACAGCTGTTAGCATAAACCACAAATGCTACAATCCATCTGTTTTGTGTCAAAACTATTGCAGAAAATCTTTGAGCAACACTTCAGGACGTTACATCTGAAGATAACCAGCACATAGGAGGAAAATATTTTCCTGTGCCAGTTAATAAGAGTGCTGTTCTCTGTGTAATCAGTGCCAGCGTTTACCAGAGAAGTCATTCCTCTAACATTTCTGACCATCATGACCGTGATGGCTCTGTAAGGAAGAATGGATGGAAAGTCCAGTGGGTGGATTCAATGCTTATGACTATCAATCTAGGTGATTAGTTAACTGAATAACAATCAAACAAGTAGTTTTTCCATGCAAAATAATAGATTAAAAACCTTATTTTCAGCTTCTGAGCCGCAAGGTTTCCCTGCAGTTTCCTGTCTTACGACGATTCTGCGCTGGTTGCGGAAAGATTTTTTAAAGTCAAATAAATGACAGAAAGATCAATAAGTTACCATTAAGTGCAAACTGATACAGTTTTACTATAAAGTGCATTCAAGCCTGTTCATCATCATCAGTTCAGTGCTATGAAAAAAAAAATCTGAGAAAGCTTCCAAGTGAAATTAAAGGTTTCAGTATTGGCTGTGGAGAGTCGCACCATAAAAATATAAAACGGCTCCACAGCTCACTGCAATCATAAAACCAGCTTTGATGTCTATGTATGTATGTGTGTGTTTTTAATGTTCCACAATAATGGAGCTAAAACAAACATCGTCATGAGTACAAACCAATTTAAAAATCATCATGAAACCTCAGGGTCAAGTTGTTGATGCGGACACCTGATCACTCACCTCCTGCATACATGACAGCCAGCATGATGGAGGAGATCCAGGAAACCTGACTTGGTGTGGCATTGAAGATGACCTCGATGTCTTTGAAGAACACGGTAATGGATTTGGGGAAGGCATAGGAGAAACCAATGGAGATGAAGGCCCCCAACACAACAGCCCAACCCCAGCCACCCTCAGGAGGGGTGTAGCCTACAGGCCCGCCCACCGCTGGAGGCATATCTGCTCACGATAATGAAGACGATGGAGTAAAAGGCTCTTCCTGGAGGACAGCGGAGCTTCACAGGATACGAGGATGCAGGACCAGACGAACTGGGGTTAGGAGCAGCACCTGTGAAGGAAGCAAAGAGCAGGGAGTTTGTTAAAAATCCAGACAGATGGTGCAACAAAGGTGAATGTGATAAAGAGAGTTTATCCAAATTACTCCCAGCTCCAAGCTATCAAACCAAGAGTGCAGCCTTGGTATCAGTATAACAGTCCGCTATATAAACAAACATTTTACTTTTTAAATTTTTTACTTCATCATTTTGGCGTAAACCTCAGAGCAGAATTAACCAAGGATGCAGCTGCCATGCTTACATGCATAATCACTCCCCGAATGCACATTTTCAGCCCTGCTTGTCATAACAGAAAAGGTTCAGGTGTGATTAATAAAATGCGTGATGGGGTCACAAAACAGCCACAACACTGAAACCCTGCAAGTGAAGCTTCAACATGAAACCCAGCCTCTCTTTATGTTCGAGTCGTGACATATCAACATGGCCTATGTAGTGGATAAAAAAAATAAACCCAAGCCACCAGGCGCACCCAACCTTCCTTTGTCTGCAACTAATGGTCCTTAATGTCGTATTTTCTCATTTTGATACACTGAAAAATGTTGAAAAGGTTAAAGAAAAAGTTATATCATGATAAGTGAGGAAGAAAGGTGTAAGGGAGGCAGGAGAAAAGGCCAAGGCATTCACAAGCCAGTCAACTGACAGCCCAACAGAGGGATAGATCCGGGGACATTGGACTAAATCCGCTTTGTTTTTGAACCATGGATATCTGGAGATACAAAATACGAGAGAAATTTATTCTCTTCAAATAAAGCTCACATGATTACAAAAGGTGTCAGAACAAGCTAATCATATTTGCAGCTGCCTGCGACCCTCTCAATTCCCAATGATCGCCTGCCAACCCTTTTATTTTCTCTCAGGCGACTGCTTCCAACCGTTTTGTTTGGCTGCAAGAGCAAACACCAAGAGTCTTCATGTATTTGCCGAAGACTTTTATCACACAAATATAAAATTCTTCAGTGTTATGATGTTGCAGATGCCGGCACCACTGGCTCGGGTGATATGCCAAGAGGTTGGAGTGGAAACTGTCGAAATGGCAAAGCTGAGGGGACAATTCAGTGAGTTGTGAGAACTAAGGCAAGTTTATGAAGCCAAAAAGAAGGGCTGGGTGTGACCGACTGTTTAAAATGTCTTTAGTTAAGCTGGTTTAAAAGGACAAAGTGGTATAACATGGCACCGTTGTTCTTCAAAATTGTGCCTAAAAATGAGATCACTGGTCTCCGTACAGTCCCAGTTAGTGTTGTGAACAGAGAAATTGTCAAGAAAAGTTAAACCGTTTATGGCACAGACAACAAATAGAGTATAGAGCTTGCAAATGACCCAATTTCTTATCTGTGATGAAACTCAAATTTCCTGGTAACCGTGCCATGTAAAAACATTCCTGTCGGTCTTCGGTTCTTAAGAAACACTCCTCTTTTTGTAATGGAAGAATTTTACAACCTGACTGACCTTTATTGAAGAAAAAAAAATATTAAACTCAGTAGATGCTATGTTACATCAGATTTGTTCACTTCATGGCAGAGAAAGCTAAAAATAGAAGCCAGTGGGTGAACCGAGTGCAATAATAAACTGCTCCTAAAGAATCACCGTCAGCGTCAAACGCATCTGCACGACCTGCCCTTTCAAAGCAGCTTGCAGCCCAGCTGTCATGTCTAACATTAAATCAACGGCAGCTTCTCAACGAGTAAGAAATCCCTGAGCGTCTTCTCTGAATGCAACCATCTAAATGTTCCCTTTCCAATTTAGGTCACACGCAGCTGAGCTATTTGTGGTCGGCTCTGACATCATCTGTGCTACTGTTTGGGTTTGTGTACCTTAAATAGACTTTAGAACACACTTCTGTAAACCACTAAGGCTGAGGAGACTTCACCCTACACCTCCATAAAGCAGGATCACAGAAAAGATCCTACTCAAATCACTATAACCAACACGATAAAGAGAAAGAAAAAAAAACAGAATAATTATCCTGTGTGTCCCAGGATAATTTGAGAATGCAGCCAGCCTTGTACCGAGTAATGAACAGCCTGGGATCAAGCCCTACACAATCATTTAGCCTTGATCATGCTGTAAACAACCATACTCCACCAATCATTACGCACCCCACCCTGTAGAGTAACTGGTTAACCCGACCCTGTGCTCACAGTGCATCATCACAGCTCGGCGTGTTCACGCTTGTCACATGGCCGTCACCTCTGCCTGTGGTGAGCAGAGAGGATGTTACAAAGCTAAAGACAGCACTTGCCTAAATTGAAGCACAGAGCCGTGTCATGTTGGACACATTTACATCATAACATACACTCACAGAGCAGCCTGACTGCTTGCATCTCTGATTGTTACTCAAATCTACGACAGCAGACTGAAGTATTAAAGCCACGCGCCCGGCTGCTTTGCATTTTTTTTTTTTTTAAATTTCCATCAGATGCTGAGCTTTCAGTCTCTTCCTTCCTTCCAGTTAAGTTACAGTTGTTGACATTACGTAATGAAAAGTCAACTTCAGAACCTTTTCTTGGACCTAAAATTAAATCCAAAACATAAGCAGTTGTAGTCCACTGAGAAGGAGCACCAATCTGTGCAGCTTTTAACTCCAAAACAAGGAGTTTATTTTCAACTTGGAGCATGTAGAGAAGCGACAGCCTAAAGCAGGGATCCTCAAGTCCAGGCCTCGAGGGCCGGTGTCTTGCAGGTTTTAGATGTGTCCCTGATCCAACACACCTGAATCAAATGGCTGAATTACCTCCTCAGTATGCAGTCAAGTTCTCCAGAGTCCTGCTGATGACTGCTATATTTGACTCAGGTGTGTTGAAGCAGAGACACATCTAAAACCTGCAGGACACCGGCCCTCGAGGCCTGGACTTGAGGATCCCTGGCCTAGATTCACGGTTTAATTGAATCCTGCCCACAGCAGCTGGTAATCGAGCTGACGAGGAGCAGATTAAGGCTCTTCTTGTTGCCTATGATGCTCTCCTGACTGCGTCTTTCGTTGCACTTTACTCCAAGATTTTACCTTTGGCATTTTCATAAACTCGGGTGTCTTTAGTTTGCAGCTTATGAGTCAGATCATTTAAATAAAATCAGTGCTAGAACCCACCAAAAGCGGAAGTGCCCTGAGGTAGGGATGCGCAAATCCGATATCTGGAGCGGATATTCATGACGACCAGCCAATTAATGGGTCAATCTACTCAGTTTGGTTCTGTGTTGTTCTGTGTTCGCTTTGCCATTAGTGTCCTCCAAGCTACGTTAGCTCTGGCGCTAGCTGCTGTCACATGGCAAAGTGACAGCAACACTTTAGAGGCACTTTATGCTTAATACTCCAAAAGCAGTGCAAAAGTTTAACTGCAAACTGTGGTCAAGGCAGTTGATACAACTGAAAGGAGCAGACCTAGGAAGGTTACCACTGATAGTGAGAAAGAGCCAATTAGAGAACCTTGTTCACATTCAACAATGAATAATATGGCCTCCTGTGAAGAGGGAATAAAAGACAATTATCAGCTTAAATCATACCATGTGACTGGGTCTTTGTTCTTCAAAATTCAACTCATTTTAAAGACATCAGTGGGCTAATAACACATTAGCTAACATAACAGATGTGGCCGAGTTGTGTAGTGCAAAGTTTTTCTTTTCTTTTTTTTTTTAAAAACTACGTTGTGCGCTAACGGCGGCTCATTCATTGCGCCGACTGCCTTTTAATTACAGCAGGGGTTATCTGCCATGTCATTGCTAATAGAGCAGCTCTGAGGTAAAGATTCCCCTGCAGGGTGGTCGAGTTGCATCTGGGCTTCAAATACACTTGCAGAAACCCTGCATATGAATAATCCTGCATGCTGGTTTGGCTATGTCACGTGTACGGCAAGTATGTGCTTGTTATATCATTGCTTGAGTTCCATCTCAAGTATTCAGGCACTCAGGAGGAAGACTAGTAGGTTGAGATGGAGCTTACCAAGTCCCATTTGATGTGCACTTTGCAGAGTGCCAACATGCGACGCATTTCATTGTACGGGCTTAGCAGGCAGATTATATTACCACACATACTAAATGTGGTCTGTGCAATGACCACGTGTCACCATTTCTGAAAAGGAAGGGATGGCACTGAGGTCATCTCCATCCAGTTTTACCTGCATAAAAATAATTTGACCTTTTGATATATTATATAGCTAGACAGGACCTCTACATGTGCCATTATCCAGACACGTGGGAGTTTCCAAAACTCAGAGGGACTCCACCCTGAGTCACGACGCACCGAGAAAGTTTTCGTAATTTTCTCATATCTGCGCCTAAAGGTCTGATGCAACATCAGCTCGGAGTATTGAAAGTGTTAGTTTTGAAAGTTTCTGATTTTAAAGACGAGCTGTTAACAGGGAAAGGACAAAAAAAAAAAAAAAGACAGTTCTACATCCTCACCACGTGCCGGTTTCAGACTCCTCACATTAACAACCACAGAGCTGCCAAACACACTGCTGAGACCTCAACATGAACCCTACCAACCGTAAAACAACCTTTACTCTGAGCTGGCTGGCCTACGCTGCATGCCTGGTCCGATCTTGTGCCGTAGATGTGGGTTCACGCTCTTGAAAACATAACACCACCATGGGAATCAGTTAAGGGTATCTATGCGTACTTGTATTTATTCATTAGAACACGTTTCTCTCTGTCGTCAGGTCACAAATCTTCACTCTCTCAGCACTTAGCCTGGTGCAGAAGGTTAATGTTACCCAACAAAGAATCTGAGCACCGGTGCCATTTTGAAGGAGGCCCAAATTAATCCAACTAAATGTCAGTAGCTCAGACACTTTGGCCCTGGCCTTTCATGTATCATGACCTTAGAGAAAGCAAACTACATGTAGTAAAAAGTCATCCAGGGGCCACACAGTAAGCCTGGCAACAGCTGGCTGGTCTTCGTGTTGCTCAACAAGTCGCTGGCCACCTTTAGCAACCTCGCAGTGCATACCTCTCATATGCCTGTGCAAAAATTTCTCCATACCTCAAGCCAAAGTCAATTTTTAACCTGCTGAACTAAGATTTTAAGACGAAAATGCAAAAAAAACCAAAAAACTTAATGTCCCACTTATGAAAAATCAGTTCTAAGTCATTTACTGAGTCAGCGATAGCTAATCAACGGGGTCACGCCACAGCCTTCCTGTACTAAGGAGGAATGTGATGACACTGCGGTTGGGCTTCCTTTATTTCTGACAAGAACCAAAGTGCATTATGCATATTTTAAAGTGGTACTTTGAAGACCTGAGTTCATTCTAAAGTCACCTCCAACCAGAAAACAGCCACATCAGGTTGCTCTATGACTCAAATCTAAATTGTTTACAACAAAATGCATCAGCAGTCTACTAACTGCTAGACTAAGAGCAAACGTGGCACTGAGGAGGCGAAAAGGAAAGGGTCAGCATGGTTGCATCACTGCATTGGATTTGATTTGACTGAAAAGCCCCAAAGATGCAACTTTTCCTGTCTGCCCCTCTGTCCTTCATCATGTTCAGGCTGTTGGGAAGCATTTACCGCACTTAAAGTAACACAGTGAGCTGCTGTAAACTCTTCTTTCAGCACATCTTTCCTTTACTCTCGCCTCTTCATGAAAATGAGTTTATTCATTTAACACTGGCATTGAATTAGTGCACCAGCAGATACCTGAAGCCAAGGTATTCAGACTGAAAACACTGGATGAGTAACTACTGATCACAAGAGGTTACACGATACAATACATTGATTATTCTACTCACAGAAAGAAAAGGCTAAACAAGCGCAAGTTAAATAGATGATGTCACAACGAGCCAAGTTCCTCTTTTTTTTTTTTAATGGTTTCGACACATTGCTGGCGTCAGTTTTCTGATCCTCCTCTTTCGATATTACACAGGAAAATGGGATGAACCAACATGTCTATGAAAATGGAGTCACACATGCCCAATCAGGAAGCCAATAACTGCACTTCAGTCTTTGGTAACTCGAGCTAACAAAAGGCAAATGGTGCTCATAAAGGCTGCCAAAAAAATTAAAAACAGATTTTTTTTTTAAAAGGATTGTTTTCACGTACTCTCCTGACCCAAAGACAGTATAATATATTAGTTTTGTGTTTTGAGTTATTAGCTTCAGTCTTGCTACAGGACTAGACAAAAACATTAAACTTTTTGACTCACTCTTTAAGGCCAAGTAGGAAAACATCCAAAACTCAGGTTTTAATGCACCTATATTTTTTCAGATTCTTCATACTGTACCTACAGCCTTGTGTGACCGTGGGTTACCTTATGTGCTTGGGACAGAAAGGTCATCGGAGGCCAGATCTGGCATGTATACACCAACACAGCAGCTTCTCAATTACACTTGAGGGGACAGCCCATAACAAGGTATACTGTATCTTTCTGGGCTGCATATCGGATCCCATTTTAGCACCATACCAAGACTACGAGGCATCGCTTTCAATCTTTTCAGGAAATTAGAAACATTTTAGAAAGGGATATAAGCCTTTTGCTTTGCACAGGCAGTTTCATGTGCTCTTTTCTGAGCAGCGATGGCTCTGCAAAAAAAATAACTAGGCTAAATCGAAAAAACACTGCAGGAAATAAATGAAGCTTAAGTGTCTCTCTCTCACAAAGGCTTTTATTTAAGCCAGCAAATGTGTTGGTTGGCAACTATGAAAAGTTAGCCTTGGTTCAAGATGACACGTCCGCCGTGATCCAAGCAATTATTTTCACAAGTCTATTTATATTGATGTGCTCAGACTCTTAAAACAAAACAAACAAAGAAACGTGGAGCACGAGGTCCACCACAGCAATTTAGACAGAGGCCCAACTGTACCAGGTGTAGCATGCTAGTAGGGTCAGCCTTCAAAGGCTGGCTCTACTAGCAGCAGAGGGCAGACGGCGTCGCTTTCCTGCAGCCAGAACAGGACTTAGCTGCTCACCATACATGGGTCAAATGAGTAGCAACAATGTGGCGCTCGCATCTGACCCCATGCCTAGCCATTTCTGTCCACTCACAACTCCAAAAGGTTTTTTTTTTCCCCAAACACGACTTATGTCCGCAGAGTCACCAAAAAGAAAGAAAGGCAGTGTTGGGGCATTTCTTAAGGAGCAACTGAAGTGCTGGCCTTCATCCACCGTCTTCTGCTTATCCAGTTCAGGGTTGCAGTGGTGGAGCGATCCCAGCAAACAGCCAGACAACCATTCATGCTCAGGGTCACCTTTACAGCCAATTCAGAAACATCAATTAACCTAAACAGAACGATTTTTAGACTTTCACAGGAAGTCAGAGTACCTGGGTTATTCAAATTAATTATGGTTGATATATTTCATTCTATATCTCATATGTACACACACAGACAGTATGAAATATGTGGGTGACTTGAACTGCAGAATGTGGGGTTTTCGTGATTTAAAAAATAATAATAATAAATGGAAAAAAACGTTGTTAAAGGTGAATTTTATGTGCCCTTGTAAAAAGTAGTGCTTAAATAACAAGTCCACTGTGTCACATAAGTACTATAGACAAAAAAAAAAAAAAAAAGAGTCATTAAATCTACTATATTAGTGCACATTAAAGGCTTTGAGTGATAAAGAGGTCAAACTTAATTCACACAGAACCACCCACTGAAAACTGCACGGAAAGCTACTGAGAGAACTACCCATCTCAGGTATGTTCCAAGTGAGTTTAAGAAGCACCTGGAAACTAAAAATCCCTTCAGAAAGAAGGGATTCTTCTTCGCCCGCTTCAAAAGATCACTGGATCTGAATCAAAGGCTACAAGATTGCCTGTTGGATTGTGTGAAAGTATCTGATAATGAAATTGATGCAAGTTATTTGCTAGTGAAGCTTATTCCGAAGCAAGGAAAAAACAATGTAGGTATCAAAATCAAAAGTGTCTTCATCTGACAGCCCAGATGGGTTGTTTTTGTTTGTTTTTTTGCAGCACAGTAAAATGCAAATGTGCAGTGTGAGAAGAGGCTCGGTGCAAACTGTAAATAAGCAGTGTGTTTGTTTTGCGAAGTTCCTATGCTGCAAAAATTCATTTTAGTAGTCGTGCAGAGCTGGGCTAGAAACTTTCTGGTGTTCAGTATGTCAGGCGCAGACCAAACCACATCAGATATCATGTAAATCAAACAGAAAGAAATGAGACGTGCAGTTTACAGCCTGCCGTTAGTGTGAAGCAGGCTTCACCAGTGGGAACGGACTAATGCTGCCTTGTCCCCTGAGGTCTACCGATCTGCGCTGAAGCCCATTTAAGTGTTTGTGTGCACCAGTAAAGCAGGACGAGTCCTGAAGGAGCCATCAATGAGGCCATTCATCTGCACTAACAAACGCTTCCCTCAGTAGGTGTAGAGGGGGTGGAGCTACCTGAAATCCAACAGACTGAGAACAAATCAGTGGGTCAAGTGAAGCTCACAGGTGTAAATGCACGTAGGCAAACCATGGCGGGCCGATCGTCACCAGTGTCAAATGCTACTATAGCATTCAGGTACTCGCATCAGCGGATTCCTCTTTGTTGTAGAGTATGTGCTTCATTTATTGGCAAAAAGGGAAATTGGGATTTTCTCTAAAGCTTAATTTAACTCTTCAAACAGCATTTTTTTCTTTATTTGTCCAAGCTGAAAGGCCAAAATGATACACCTAGATTATTAGATTATCAGATCTGAAGGAAAAAGCCCCCCCCTCCCCATCATTTGATCACTTATTAATTGGGGTGAATTAATAATTCATCCATTCAGATACGGGAATGAGGTATGTGGCTGCTGTACCTGCCAGATGACCTGACAGGAACAGCTGCAGACAACTGGCTAATTGAAGTTACTGAACTGGACCTCTGCACTGCATTTATGCAGTCACAGTGACGCCGTTCCTTTTAAATACTATCCCACTTGCTTTACATAAGCCATTTGCACACCTGAACTCTGGCCCGTGTCGGGAGAATCACATCAGGACACTGTCCAAATTTGTGGTTTCTCACATGTGCAGAACCTACTGTCCTGCTTCACCATCCGCCATGCTGCCTGGGTAAAGAAGAACAGGTGTGATTTCTCCATACAATTACCTGCTCTACTCAGATTACAGAGACCGTAGCAGGGAGCTGACACAGTCAAGACTATTTAAAGTCCAACTTGACTGATTTAGAGGGTTCAGTTCTCGCATGCTGTTATTCTGGTTAATGTCTAAAGTTCAGAGCTGTGGTGCATGTCTAAAACAAGCTATAGCGTAAAAAAGCAAGCATATGGCACTGCATCTACTGTCCATTTCTCTAAAACCCCAGGCTAAACCCGCCCAGGTTGATTCAGGTTCTAAGGTTCAGGTGACACAGATATCAAGTTCCTTGTCCAACCAAAACAGTGCAGTCTGTGACCTAAAACAGCTGGTATTAACACTCTGGATAGCTGCCAACAATCACAAAGACAGCACCAGCCTAAGAGAACAGCAAGTCTGCATTTCAAAGGCGCACTTGGGTCTACCAGTTTTTGAAATTTCCCTGGCATGCTACCAGAACTGACAGGTCACAGCAATAACGATTTCATAATGAAGTACTCCCGAGTACGAGCCCTCCTCCCAGGCACGCCCGAGTGCTGGAACATGTCCTTAACAGGAAAACCACACAATGCATTCTGGCAAGAAATGTTCAATCACCATATGAACGATGAATGGGCTGCTTCTTATAGAGCGATTTTCTACTCTACCTGAGCGCTCAAAGAGCTTTATACAATATATAGTATGAATATACAATCATTCATACCATATGAACATGACTGAAACAAGTTTACGTGAGACCTGTTCTGCTGATTCCAAGCTCCATATTTTAAATTCATAGTCTCTACTAAAATATCTATGCATAGCTCAAAGTAATCCTTATTTATCTTATACTGTGCCTGGGTGCAGCCCCTCAGTCTGAAACGAGCCGTTTTAACTCCTCAGTTTGAGCGCAGGGTGTATATAAATCATAATACTGCCAATTCATCCACTGATTAGTGAACTATTGTGAAATCGCGAGCTGAGGCCTTCACAATGGGATGTCGCCATATCGGGTGTTTTGAAAGTGGAAGTGACAACACTGCACGGTCATACAGTAGCAACTTGACTGGGCCCCCCCACACTAAAGCGCACCCTCGTTATCCTCTATTTTGATAAAATAAGGACTGTTTACAAAATTAACGGCAAAAGTAGCAGCTGAGACCATCGACTCATCAGGAAGGTGTTTACTGAGGTCACTGAGTCATTTTCCCCATAAGCTTTTACATAATCAGACCTCTTTTTGATCACTTGCACATAACCTCACCTCACAATTGAAAACTCTGGCAATGTTCAACATAAGCAATCACTATTGCATCTGCTTAAGGATGGCAAAATATGGAAAAGACTGGCAGCGGCACTTTAAAGTTTCAATACAAATGGCTAAAACATGCTTTCTAAAGAAAAAAGTTACAACAGGTTTTAAATGTGAATAACACCCCCCACCCCCCACCCCTCAAAAAAAACAAACAAACAAAAAACTAACTTTAAGACAACTTTCAAAAAGATAGAAGGCGGCTTAAAAAAAAAAATTCAACAATTTCTGTCAGGTACAAATTGTGTCTTCCTGAAACCCAGGGGGATATGTTCAGCTGTTTAACTGTCAGTCCTTTAGGGAGGTCAGAGTTCAGAGGACAAGCCCCAGCACTCAGATCCAAAGATAAACATGAATCCAGTGCTGTGTTTGTCCTTCTAGGGGTCACCTTGTCACCGCAAGTGGAAAATGACACAGCAATCATTCATTTTCTGCACCACAGTTGGAGAACATGCCCTGGTTACACGCCTATTAATAAACAGCTTTGGCTGTTTGGGGACAATAAGGGCTGCACGAGAGCCCCGTGCATGTGGATGTCATGCGATCTTTCCATTGAGCCCTCAGAGGGTCGGCATGTGAAACTCATTGAGCTAGATAACACGTTCGCCTGCAGTCAAAAGCACTACGGCAGCAGACTGGAAATCACAGCTAAGGCAGAAGATCTGGTTCTCCATTAGATGTTTTCCAACAGCAATAGGGATGGTTTGAAGCCAGTTCGGCCTCTGTGCCATTTGAGAATCTCAGCATGCAGCATTACACAGTAATAATTCAAACGATATATGAAAGATCTACACAGCCAACTTGGATGT
This sequence comes from Pterophyllum scalare, assembly GCA_024447675.2. Classification (NCBI taxonomy): domain Eukaryota; kingdom Metazoa; phylum Chordata; class Actinopteri; order Cichliformes; family Cichlidae; genus Pterophyllum; species Pterophyllum scalare. The sequence continues at coordinate 53,391 of JAMQGT020005135.1, forward strand.
CACCCATTGTTTTTGGGCTCTGCATTTTTAAGCCTTCTGATCTATTTAACGCCACACTGGTTGTGATGTCACCGTTTATACTGGCACTTGAGGCATGCCAGATTATGTGCAACATCCTCCTGAACAGCAGGTGTCGCCACTAAAAAAAAAAAAAAAACCCAACTGCATCTACGGCAGTAGAAGTCAAAACTGGAAGCAAAGCATTATTTTAAGCTGTTGTTGCTTTGCTTTCTGCATGATCTTGGAGTCTCTTAGCTTCTGGACCCCTCCATTATATTCCACTCAATTTTATTTATATAGCGCCAAAGCACAACAAGACCATTCAATAATACAGAAAAAAAAACAAGATCAGTCGACCCCCTATGATCAAACACTTGGCGCAAGTGGAAAGGAAAAACTCCCATCAGGCAGAACCAGGCTCAGAGAGGGGCAGCCATTGGCTGTGACCAGTGGGGGTGAGGGGAGGGAGACAGGACAAAGGACATGCTGTGGAAAAGTGCCAGAGATTATTAATAACTAATGATTAAATACAGAATGGGGTATAAACAGAAAGGAGGTGAGAAGAAAAATACATAAAGAAAAAGTGCATTATGGGAACCCCCCAGCAGCCTAGGTCAATTGCAGTGTAACTGAGAGAGGATTCAGGGTCACCTGATCCAGCCCTAACTATAAGCTTGATCAAAAAGTAAAGTTTTAAGCCTAATCTTAAAAATAGAGGTTTCCCAAATCCAAGCTGGGCACTGGTTCCACAGAAGAGGGGCCTGAAAGCTGAAGGCTCTGCCTCCCATTCTACTCTTAAGTATCCTAGGAACCACAAGTAAGCCAGCAGTCTGAGAGCGAAGTGCTCTATTGGGGTGATACGGTACTATGAGGTCTTTGAGATAAGATGGGGCCTGATTATTCAAGACCTTGAATTAGCATCACGCTGAGACAGGATGGCAAAATCTCTCAGTTCTAAGCTTCATAACAGGACTTCAAAAACCAATTTTGTAACAGCATATTGCCCATCTTTATAAGCATTATACAGCAACAGTTATCTCCATGGGAATATAACCACGGTGAGCTGAATTTGGGAATCATTTCCAAATTTCTTGCAGCAGTTACTTTAAAAGCCCCTCACATCAGTGGTGTGATGATGGTGCCAGTGGAAAAAGTTCCTGACTTGGAACTGGCATAGCATTTATGGAAACTGAGCTATAGACTTGGGTTGGGTTTTCCCCCCTCCCACACATACAAAAGTCAAGAGATTTTAATTCAGTCAGTTTCTGAAGCACAGATTTTACTTATCAAATAACCAATATGATAACAAGCTCATTGCCTTAACACTGCCTAGTCACCCACTTTGTGGGTTGTGCCGGCCCAATTAAATGACCTGGACCTATGGGTGGATGAGGCAGGCTGGGGCAGGCTGGGGGCTCAAAGGTCCCAGAGGGAGGGGGGAGGGGTATCATTGGAGGAAAAACACAAAAGGCCTATAAAGACACGCATGGGGGAGAGGACTTGGAAGCAACACAATGAGACGCAGAATGACAATAAAAAAATTAAACTACATCACATTGACCTTTTTGTGTTTGATTGCTTTGATCCAGCTGAAGAAACCTCTAAAATCCCCTTTCTATGAGTCTTCCAGCCCCCCTCTTTCTCTCCCATGTAGATGAGGTGAGGCCCTTCACGTGTGCGTGCCATCACTCAGTTCACACTCCTGACCCCGCCGGGCGGACAGCCCGCTGAATCAGGGCCGGCAGAGGCCAGTGAAGCTGCTCAGAGGCGGGCAGAGCAGCTTCACTGGCCTCACACGTGGATGCAAAAATAGCAGCAAGCAGCAGCATCACGCCACAGTGAATGAAACCACGTCGCTTCGCAGCGTTCCTACAAAGCCAGTTAACTTCAATCATATGCGCCCCGTCGTAGTAAACGGATTTACCCACGACAGCGGAAGCGGGGAGGATGAAAGCGGCTCACACACGAGGCGAGTGACCCGAGACGCGGAGCTGGCTAATTTAACGCGGCTTCAGTCGTTCAGCTGAAGTTGTGATGTAAAGAAAAATTAGGAAAAAAAAAAGTCTCTTTTGTCTCGACACGCCACGTTGGGACTTTCGGTCCCGCTCACTCACCGCGGAGGATTCTTCCGCCGTGTCCGCTGGGAGATCGGCTTGAGTGCGTGAGTCGCCCCCGGTGTCCTTTTTGTTGCAGAGCACGGAGACACGTTGCCACGGTACCACCTCCGGGTACCACAGACCTCAGACTGACGAGCAACGGGGATGGTGATGGCGTTACAACCGTGGCGCATGCGCATATGAAAGAATCTCTGAGCCTCAAAAAGGGGAAGCTGACGAACTGCACGTTTAAGGCGGGGCATAGCGGGAACCTATCTGACGTCAGCAGTTCTGAGTTTGTTCGAGTAAACTTTAGCGCACCAATATTTACCTTTCCTGCTTCGGTTTACAGCGGAAATGTACGGAAACCTAAAGAATTCACCCAACAGAAGCCTTTGTCTCATTTTCTGGATTATTAAGCTTCTGTGACTTGAAAGGTTACTCCAGTTTTATTTGGTTTAGGTTTGAAATATTGAGAGATGCTGGCATCTGTTTCTCGAGTAGCAGCCTGAATGCTTTTCTTTATGCATCACCTTATATTCTAAAGCCATACTGATCCTGGAGAAGCTTTGCAGTATCCAGCAGGCAGGCTATAACAGTGCAGTTTATATTACTCGATGACACCAGTATCTCCCAGTGTTTCAAAGCTAAGTCAAAATGAAATCTCACGTTTTAAGTCAATAGAGGCTCTTTGGGGAATTTAATTTAGATAATTATTCATATTTAGTTAAGCGAATATCTAACATAGAAATATCTTTATTTGAAAGAAAAACCCCAAAATCTGGTGCCAAGTGACATATTATACTGGAAAATATGCAGTGAGGCTCTCAACCCAGCCACATGGGAGGCCACAGGCCAGTGTACTCTTAATGCTGGTCCCAAGCCTGGATAAATGGGGAGGGTTAAAATCTTTCCTAAATCAAACACGTGGATCATCAAGAATGAGATTTCCATATTGGATGGGTCGGGTCAGGTTAACAAGGTGGAAACTGTGCTACTGTTGGCTGAAGACAAAGAAAGAGGAAAGTGAAAAGGTGTGTTAGGAGGCAGCAAGAGAGACGGAAAAGTGTGGAGGTGAGAGTAGGGACTAGTACTAAGATCTTCACTGGGAGTGACCAGAATGGACAAGATTAGAAAGTGCACCTGAGTATTTCTAAAGCCCAGCTTAGGCTGAGCAGTTTGGAAACAAAGTTAGAGAGGCAAGGTTGGGATGGTTTGGATATGTCCGGAGGAGGGATAGAGGGATAGCCAGTTCATTTTTTTCAACTATTATTTACATTAACTTTGATTTTAAAAGTCACCAGGACATAAAAACTGCATGTAATGAATCACCGGTCCAATCTGATCAAAGAAAACTCAAAAAGTGTTCCCCAAACTAAGATTTTAAGATGCTAAATGTTACACTTCTACAACCATCTTTGCTCCGGTTTAATTTTCCTGTAGATTTCAATTCAGGGTTCCTCGTGTGCATGCGTCTCTCTCTTACAATCTGTCTGTAATATCCTTACTGAGTCAACACCCTGTCACAGCCTGGCTTAAGAATAGGAGAGAACACGTGGTGACAACTACAAAAACAGAAATGTATTTTCAACAGCACAAGAAATATGTGTTTATCAGGAGACACAAGTGGCATAAAGCACATGTGGATGCACAGGTGGCATCCATCCATCCATCCATCCATCCATTTTCTTCTACTTACTTCTACAATTCAGGGTCACAGGAGGGCTGGAGCCTATCCAGCTGCCATAGGGTGAGAGGCAGGATACACCCTGACACATAGAGAGCTCACATTCACTCCAGTGGCCACTTAAGAATCACCAGTTAACCTCTTTGAACTGTGTGAGGAAGCCGGAAAACCCGGAGAGAATCCACACAGACATGGGGAGAACGTGCAAACTCTGCAAACGTGTCTTCTTTTGACTGAACAAAAATTAAGAAGAGTGCACATCATTCTGGTGCTGTGAGTTATCTCGTTAGGACCAGAACACGGAGAAGTGTTTCAGTTTTTTTAGGAAGTAATGACAAATATACAGTTTATACATATTTATAGTACTTTTCTGTGTCCGGATAAAACGCCACTACATACAGTGACACAAGTACTGCCTCAAAACCGCTGACTCAGCCCCTCGCTGGCATGGATCCTTTATTGGAAAATTTTATAAACTTCAAAAGACGTTGCATGTGTGCGTGTTTGTGTTTTATGGACTATTTTATTCAGTTGCATTATATGTTGCACGCCTTGTTTTCACTGCATGTACACCCTCTAAAAATATTGTGTTGAAATCATGGCCCCTCCCTTCCACCTCAGCTCCTCCGCCAGATGATCATTGCACAAACTGAGAACCCCTGAACTGATCTGAGGACATTACTGGATGTGTCGCTCAGTTCATGTCAGTGCTTAGCAGCCAAATCAGATTTGAAGGTATTACAGCTGCAGGAAGATAAGAAGGAGACGCCCTCTGTTGCATTCTGTACTCTGCTCCTTCTTCATTTTTATTACTGATCGGTGTTAATGCAATCGCAAGCAGATCAAAGGATATGACGCACAATAGTGATATACTCAGTATCGCAATGCAGAGGTTTATAAAAAGGCAGTTTTATGGCATTTCTTTAAGTGCTCATTTACTTATCAAAGCTTTCTGCTGCTGCTCCGGCTATACATTCCCACAGCAAGCCCATGTGAAGCTAATGTGCAGTTCATTGGCTTAACATTCCTTCCTCATCCTGCACTGAAAAAAGAAATCACTTGCCCACTGACCCTGCAACAGTGAATGTAGCTGGATGTACCCTTACTGTACTCTGTCCTCCAGTGCTCTCAGGAAAGCACTGCACTGGAGAAGAGATGGGATTGTCACAGTTGCACAATGGGCTTTTGTGCAGTTACCGCGGCCATCACCAGCTTCTGTTAAATGTTTCCAACCGACTGCATGTGAGGATGCTTTTGGCACGCCAACATGACAGTCACTAATTGGAATATTCATCACATTCATTAAGTTTCTGCTAACGAGGAAGAGGAAGAAGAAAGGACCCGACTACAGCAGAGTTGAGTTTATGAGTGAGAAATGGAGAAAAGGAAGGAGTCTGAATTATCCCTTCAGTATTTATCAGGTCCAGCCCAGTACAATGAATATGGCCACCACTGTTTGTCTAGCTGTCTGTGATCCAAATCCTTAATCTGAAGCTTAAGTCATAAATGTGGAGGCGGTCATATAGGCAAACAAACCAGATGAGTAGGAATCGAGTCCAGGATACTTTCCAAAGGACCGTACAAGGTTAGATGTAGACAAGAATTTAACAGAAATAACCATCCATCTATTTTTTTAACTGCTTGTCAAGTCTTACTAAGGTCATGTCCATTAATTCATTTGTTTTCTACAGTTTATCAAGCTTAGGGGCACTGAGGTCTGTCCCAGCTGTCACAGGGCGCGATGTGGGGTACAGCTTCAACAAGGCAGTCCATGACAGGGTCATGTCCCTGTTGTTAAATTTCCACCTAAAATCCACAATCCTCTGACACTTTTTAACCCATAACACTGAGACTCAGTTTTAGTTTGAAATCTCCAGGATTGTGTTTTAGTCTGGGCAGATAAAACTGCTGGAAACTATGACTCAGACTCAGGCTGGGACCTGCAGAGTAACTCCTGATACCGTGCTATGCCCATGATAGCAAAGCTGGGACATAAGAAGGATGCTGCTGGGTATGACATGCCTCCTTCATCTCCCCAGTCAAGAGCAAGGTGTCCTTTTGTGCCAGTGCCCTGACGCATTGGCCTCAGCAGTACAGGCTGCTGAGAGATAACTGCCCCATGCTAGAGACTTACAAAAACAGCTTGAGGAGGCTGGAGGGCAGAGGTGGTACAAGCTCCAGGTTGGTGCAAACCTGTAGACTGGTTTGTATCCCATTGGGACTTTTGTGTTTTGTACGCTGGCTGTTCTTTGGCACTCGCTGGTTAGGTTTCAATAGATTGTGATAAAAACCTGTTACAACAGGCGCCTTTACAATACTAACCTAGCTTGTTAGAAAATGACAAGTTGGGAGTGACAGAGCTTACTAATGCCATAACCCAGTGCGTCAGGGACTTGGACAAATGTGCTCTAATTGGTGTCCAGAAGATGAGACCAGACTGGAGAAAGGTAATCATCCATAATATGTGCCATGAGCACCATGATGAGGACTCATGAAGTAGTGATTATGGTAACTCATACTGGTGTGGAGATTTGTTTTAGTAAAAGGATATTTGACACCAGGATATAAATCACTGGAACCAATGTTGAGATTTAACTAAACAGCAGGAATCAGGCAGAACTCATGACAAAAGTCCACAATAATAGTTTAAATTAACTGTGATTATGGGATCATACACAGATAAGCAGTCCAAATAGCCAACAGGGTGACAAGGGGGACGGGCAAGAGTCCAAAAACAGTCCAAAATCCACAGGTATTTGATAAAAGCGGTAGAAAACTGGCAGTAGGTCCTACAAGAGAGATTAAAATAATTACCAGGAAACTGTCAGTATGCTTGGAGTTTACTGGATGAGTGAGTAAACTCCCATGATCACTTGGTACATTCAAGAAAACAAAAATTCCAAGTTCCCAGTAGGAATTTTCAGCTCTAACACCTCCTCAAGTTGGACTTCCATCTCAGAGAGTGATGTCAAAGCAGCCCCACCAACCCCAGCTTTCACACATCCTCCCCTGATTCATCACTCTCCTAACTCATGACTGTTATCTGGAAGAAAACAATGACACCAGTCTTTGTGCAAACAGGGAAAACAAAGGACAGGCGCTGCCTAAAATCTGTGCGCCTAAATTTATCATTTTTACCATGCTACTACTGCTAAAATGTGCATTAGTCACAAACAATGCACAAACGTTGGCCTCCACAGTTTTAAGAATCACTTTTGCATTGATTAATATGGATGCAGCCAAAGACAATAGCCACTTCAAGTGAGACACAGGCTGCTCTGTAAACAGTAACCCAAAGGAGGAGGGGGGAAGAGAGTAAAACAAAGACATGGGGGGAGGCAGTAAAAAGAAAAAACACAACAGTGAGGGGGATGTGTCTCTACAAGGGGAAAAAAAAAACTGTGAAGGAGAAATAAATTTTGTCCCCGGAACAGTTCAGCCGGAGGTTTTGGATGTTAGGAATGCATGCTGCAATAACAAGAGTTTGTGGGTGCACGAGGATCTCCTTCTGCTTTCATAAGCTTCTCTCCCCATGTGAGAGGATCTCAGGGGTTTTAGCTTCCTGCCAACAATGTCTTCATAGTTTGCATTTCGTAGTGTGCAGAGCTCACAATGTCACAGTACTCATGTTTCCACCAATGAGATCCTTCTGCCGGGCATGTCTTTACCTGTGTCCATGATGTTTTCAATCAGAGCTCATCACATGCTGATGCTTGGTCAGGACCCCATCACATTTTAAGACGAGGTGCAGCCCTTCGAACATCAGCTTCAGCCACGAAGAAGAACAAAAAAACAGCTAAACTTCTCGGTCGGCGGCAGAGGGGGTGTTTGATGGCTCCTTTGTTTCCCCCTTAATTTTTTAATCCCCCTTTTCTGTTGCTGTTTGGTTAGGTCCAGCTATTAAAGTAGGTGTTTATTTCATGGCTATGTTCAGGCATTAAAACTGTGTGGTTGGGTTAGGGTGGTTAGGGTTAAAAAACAACCTTACACAACATTAAATATACACTTTAAATGGGTCAGTACATGATGAGCTGAGTCAGAATGGGTTGAACCTGTGCGACATTTGGACGGACGTCGCTTTGAAAGTTAAACCTACCTCAGATCAGGGACAGTTTAGCCTGAGCGTGCACAATTTGGGATCGATCGGGGTTTAGGCTTGTCCTCATTTCATCATTTCTCTTACAAATAGTACACAAAGTACAGAGTTGTCAATAAAACTAGGTGTTCTGTTTTGTTTGTGTCTGCGTCTCTTCAAATCAAGCCTGCGTTGAACCAACAAGTAGTGACGTTTCTGAGTTTTTAGGTTAGTTTAACCCCTTCCACGCCGGAGACCTCCTTTCTGGATCCGGGCTGTATCTGTTAAATATGCCATGCACGGCGCAGTCACTGCGACTGATTTAAATAGATGAAGCACATTGTGTTTCACTTCTGTTTCATCAAATTTCTCACAGTTTTGGTGAAGCCTTTTGAGAACAAACATTGGCGTCCACCGACGCAGAGTCTTAAAGAGGCTAGAAGTAAAATTGTCAATATTTGCTTCCTGATTTGATCCTGGACTGATGATTGAAGGATTTCACATTTCTCCCAAGTACCTTATCTTCTGTTAAATATGAGAAAGTTTTTTCAGGTGGGAATGTCAAAACAGTACCCTTAGGACCCGAGGGGTTAAAGCCCCAGTTTGGATCTGTTATCTCACCCACTCTAGTGCTGGACTCCCTCACCTTTGTCCCACAGATAATGTTAATTTTTAAAGACCCCTCTTACCTTTGTCCCACTAACTTTTGTCCCAGTTTTACCTCCATGAAGCCTTTTCTTTGGGGGCTATAGGAAAAACAAAAACCCTGTCATGTACTGGTGACCTGTTCAGGGTGTACTTCACCTCTTACCCAGTGGGATGGGCTCCAGCGCTCCTGTGACCTTGAATTGGAAAAGCCCAAACGCAGATACTGGTAAGTGTACTGGCAGAAAAATGGCTGATTTTACAAAGGACGTTAAAACTACACTGAAGAAAAATATGAAGTGGTTAAACAAGTAATACAAACTGAAAAGCAACACTGAAAGTAACACACTGCTCCAGATAAATCGGCATTTCGTACCCACTGATCTCTAATCTAGACCGTAATGTGCTCAGGAGCAGGTTAGGTCTGCAGCATAAGTTACTATAGTGATGTACCCCCTTAAGAAGTGAACTTCCTTCATAGCAAAAGAAATCCAGAGTTAACACTGAAGATAAGAGGAAGTCTTTCTTTACAGTGCAGGCCTCAGGCCTCTGAATTCAACAAAACACAAACCCACGGAAGCATAAGGAATTTGGAATGATGGGAATTGATAAACACAAGTGAAAACCATCAATAAATCACAGTAATGAGAAGACCGTGAAGTCAGAAAACAACAAACAGCTAGAAGAAACACTAGAAGTGATCCTGAGTGCTTTAACACAGAAGTTTAACTGATGATCTGGCAAGGTATGGATGAGCAGGCTCGGGTGTATACACTGCAGGTGGTTTATTGAATGATGACCCGCAGGTGGAGAGGATCATGCCTCCAGGGATCCGCACACAAAAAGAGAGGGGAGGAGGAAGTGGGTGGGGAGAAACACAAAGCATAGCGGGCCTGCAGTGGAGGCATAAATTGGGCAGATACGGAAATAATAAAAACAGACATTAGGTCAGAGAAGTGTCCGTCCGTCCATCCATCCATCCATCCATCCATCCATTCTTCCACTTATCCGTTGCCAAGTTGCGGCCTCAGATATTATCTCAAAAACTCCCCCAGCTCCTCCTGGATACATTTAAAGCTATTCAATATGCCTCCAATATTATCAGTATGCTTCCCCAGTAAACCCAGGCCCGTGCATTCACAAAGCCTCCAACAAGAGCAACTCCTATTTATGGAATTCTAAAACATTCACAGAAATCTGACAATTTCTGGGAATTTCCCCATGAAGTTATGACAAAATCTTGGCAAAGATGCTGCCCACAAAACAACTGAGGCATCAAAAGGGCTCAAAAAGCTTTCTTTAGAGAATCCAATCACCACTAAAATGAGACAATAAAAGCCAAGGGTCAAATACGCCACGACTGATTCAACACATCAACTCATTCATTACCGTGATTAAAGGTAGTCTAACAGCTGCGCTAAGGTAGTACAGTGAATTTATTTAGTCTATTTTCTCCTAAAGTCTTTGCAGTGGCTGATGAACTTGTGCAGAGTTGAAACAATGACCTATTTATACAGCCTGCCATTTGCGTAGTGATAGTTAACTGCTGCATGCAAACTTGTACCCAGAGCAATGATTTACAGCATCATAAAAAGCTATAGCTTTCCTCTGTCACATGAACTATAATGGTGCATTCACACAAGTTTTTGTGTGGTGTTAATTTTCTGAAATTACTCTTAAGCTACGAGTTCTTGTTTATAGTTTTAAGCTAGGAGCTTAAAAAACGTGGAACCTCGTCTGTCGTGTTTTTGAGACGCGACGGATCATCACACGCTCGTCTCGCTACCTAAACTTCAAGGCTGACAGTGAGACATCTGGTATTACTGATTTAAAGATATTTGAAGCAATTTGGTGTAATTTGAGAAAGCCTCAAATTCTTGAGGAAGCCTCAAATTACACCAAATTGTATTCAACCAGTAACAGAAACTAAAGGCTTTTTCAGCAGGAAGAAGTCAGGGCGATAGAGAGGCTCTCTGCTGGAGCCCAGCCCTGAAATCAGAGGCTGTTTGGCACACAGCTAAAATGACACTTATCTATAATGGTGGCGCGTTATGGACGGACTTGGATGGGGCCCTCGTTGATTTACTGCTTCCATAAAGTGTTTAATCTTGATGAGGAGGACGGTGGCTTCTCTGTTCAAGGCCACTGTTAAGCGCCTTCTGCAGCGCCTCCTGTGCAGGTGCCAGTGTCAGCAGTTGATTTACATCAGCTGAATCTGAGGACACACACAGAAGCACGCACACAGGTAAATGTCAACACAACTGGTCCAGATATTGTCCTTTTGTTATTTTGAATAAAATCCTGCTAGAACAGTGCTACACCCACAGATTATATTATTTTATGTTTTGAACAATCAAAGCAGAAAAAAATGTTTTCAACTGTTCTGTAATTTTGATCTCTGGGGTATATTATACCCCCCGTGTGGTGTTCAGGTCTGTTGGACCTATCTTAAATATTTACCAAAGGAAATATTATGTGATTTATCAATATTTCAACCTCAAACTCATTGCCTTCGGCTCGTTTTCTGTGAAGAATATGTAAAATAGCACATTTACATTGACTTCACAATGTAACCCACCCCCATACATTCATATTGAATGTATGGCACACAAGAAATGATCTGGGGCAGACTCAAACTCAGGCCCCTGCAGTGAGGACTCTAACCATCAATGCATGGGTTGCCTGTTCAACCAGGTGAGCTAGAGCAGCAGCATCAGTTTGATCTACTAGGAGTTTGAAGGCGAGGATGAGACTTCCCACTAGTCAGCTCTAAAACCCCATCAGCAAGGTGAGAAATATGGATGCTAAAAAAATGGTGTTCTTGCCTAAGAAACATGCCACCTCGAGTGGGGTACATGGGGTACATCCAAGTGTGCATGCATCAAGTGCAAAAAAAACACATGGGCAACACAGCAAAACTGTTTTACAGACTGGGGCTGAACTATAGACTGATGTGGCTCTGTTCAATTTCTAATTCAGTTCAGAGAATTTTTACATCCATTTTTATGGCTTTCTTGATTTGAAAACACACATTGACTGACACACAAACGTGAACACCACACAAGGACTGCGCATCTGGTGACCCAGAATGCATTACAGCTATAGATGCAGTTGGACCAATAATCATACAATATCTGATGTTTAGCTGATGATATAAGAAGGTGAGCCACATGTCTGCCACATGTGGTGTGCAGACTAATGAGCGGTTAAAGGCAAATATTGTACCAGAAGAAAGCATCTAACAAGCTAAGTCTGTGGTCTTCTCGTCTTAACAAATGAGTGAAAAACACATAAAACCTAATCCAAACCAAATGTCCAGACGTTTGCCAAGGACACTTTGTGCAGCTCAGCTCACAGCCATTCACAAAGAGGAATCCACTGCAGGCTGCTATGAATCAAGTCATGCAGCAGACTGAGCTTTTCTACATGCTAACCACAGCCTCTGCACCCTGAAAGAAAGGAGAACACTAAAACTTCAAATTAAAGCCATATGTAGGTTCCACCCATGTGTCCCTCCAATCACAGCCAAGGTGGAGCTGCAACATCCGACCCCCACCAGCTTAGCTGCGAGCGACAAATGACTCAGCTTTTTCTTTCACCTCATTCTTTTCTCACAGTCACGTGTTGATGAGGGCTGGTTGTCTGTCCTTCATTTCTTGTGATGGTAACACAATGTTCTGCTCTGCTGCACAATGTTACACACACAAACATGCACGCCCGCTAACGCACTCAGAAACGGCCCACATATGTGAGCACAGATATACTCACACACCCGCTGAGTACAGTGCTGTCATGTGTAACAGCACATGCACCGTCGTTTCATGCAGTTTTTTCTTACCCTTGGCTCTGTATGATGTCAGAGAGGACAATTCTAACATGGTCATTGGAGGCACACAGAGGCAGCCAATCAGAATAAAGTTGGCCTAGAGGAGGAGGAGCTAAAACATTTTGTTTAAGAGGATGAAGCCAGGTGTTACACCACGACTCAGTATAAGATAAAGAAGGATTATTACATCGGCCAAGGAAGTTATGTTTTTGATAGTGTTTCTTCTGTCTTGTAAAACACAACAGATCGAAACATTTTGAGTGAATTCTGATAAAACTTTGTAGAGGTGTTTTCATGGTCCTGGGCCGCACGCCCACCGTTTTGTGTTCTTGCTCTTATGGTTCGGTTTTGTTGTGTTGTCTTAGCTTCTTTAGTGTTCTGGTTATTAATATTGCATTCCTGGTTCCCTTTGTTCATGTGTCCCCTGCGTCTCTGTGTTTTAGTGTCTGTTTTGTCCCTCTGTCATGTCCCTTGCCTCGTGTGTTTTTGTATTGAGTTTTATTCCTAGTGTTGTGACTGGTCTGCGTCTCCGTCCTGCTTGTTTCCTGTTTTACTTTGTCAGTCTCGGTCGTCTGACTTACATTTAGGTTACTTCCTGGTCTTGTCCTGTTTAATTATTCCCAGCTGTGTCTCCACCTGTTCCATCCTCTCGTGTCTGGGTCTGTATTTAAGTCCTCAGTCTGTGTCAGATCTTTGATGTCCTTGTTGCCAGATTTCCCTGCTGTGTGTTCTTTGTATTCGAGTTTCAAGTGAGTTTTGTGTTTTTGTGCACTGGCTCCCGACCAGCCTGGTTATCTCCTTCATTCAAGCAAATAAAGCTGAAGTGTAAATTTAGCTCTCGCCTCTGAGTCCTGCGTTGGGGTCCTCTCTGCCTTGCCTGCCACAGCAGTACATGACGGGTGTAGAGTGGGGTCATAAATTTGGCTCACATCCACCAAGATCTTCAAAGTTAACTTCATGCTTTATGGTTGAAAGTTGCCACAAAAAAAACACAACTTAAAACTGAGAAACTGTGATTCTTACAAGTGTGGTGTGTACTGTTAACATATAGAAAGTACCATGAAAATCATGTAACATTTGACCTCTGACCTCTCCTTCAAGGTCAATAGACTCATCTGAAGCACAACAATAATAATATTATATAGAGCTATTTAAAATGACAGTTGGTTCTCAGACTGACAAAAACATGTTTGCTTCACAATTTTACATTGAGGAACATTATTCAAGATTTTTCATCTTTACTTCTGAGAAACTCTGCCTCTCTAAGATGCTCCTTTTATACCCAATCATGTCACTGACCTGTTGCCAATTAATCTAATTAGTCACAAAATGTTCCTCCAGCTGTTTATGTGTAGCATTACTTAGTTTTCCAACCTTTTGTTGTTGTGCTGCTGCCACCCCATTCAAAATGATCTCAAATATTTTTGTGTTAAATATCCCAGTTTAAACATTTGACATGTTTTTGATGTTCCATGGTGAATAAAATACACATTTATGCAAATCATTGCATTCTGTTTTTATTTATATTTTACCAGCATCTCATTTTTCAATTTGGTGTGTATATTTTAATGTAAATTCAATTCAGAACATAGAGATATTATGCATTTTATTCTTTGTTTATTCAATTCAATTCAATTAAATTTTATTTATATAGCGCCAAATCACAACAAACAGTCGCCTCAAGGCACTTTGTATTGTGGGTAAAAACCCTACAATAACACAGAGAAAACCCAATAGTCAAAACGACCCCCTATGAGCAAGCACTTGGCAACAGTGGGAAGGAAAAACTCCCTTTGAACAGGAAGAAACCTCAAGCAGAACCAGGCTCAGGGAGGGGCAGTCATCTGCTGCGACCGGTTGGGGCTGAGGGGAGAGAGACAGGACAAAAGACATGCTGTGGAAGAGAGCCAGAGATTAATAATAATGATGATAATGATGTCCTAGCTTTACGGGGGGCTTTTTTATAGATCAACAAACTCCTTTTCCAGGCTAAGTGAGTATCTTCTACTTTAGTGAGACGCCATTCCCTCTCCAGCTTACGGGTTATC
>JAMQGT020005137.1:5000-16105 GCA_024447675.2 Pterophyllum scalare
GAGAGGAGGAGAACCGTTGTCTCTGGCCATCACGTGGACTTTGAAACTCCTTAACTGTTCATAATCAAACGACCTTACAGCGTGGATCACTCCCGTGTCTCCATTCACAGACAGATAGGATGACACCGGGGCACCGTTCACCTCACCAGGTAACAGAGAATAAATCACTGTACCGTTTTGTCTCCAGTCGGGGTCTCGAGCACTAACGGAACATAAAGTGGAGCCAGGTTTGTTATTTTCACTCGCATATGCGCTGTACGACTGTTCCTCAAACACAGGTGGGTTGTCGTTGATGTCAGCTACAGATAACTGAACAGTTTTAGAGGAGGACAGAGGTGGAGAGCCCTCGTCAGTGGCTGTGATTGTAATGTTGTAATCAGACACTAGTTCACGGTCCAGTTGTCCAGTGGTCACCAGAGAATAATAGTTTTTAATTGAGGGAGCCAACTTAAAGGAGACACCCTGCTGGATGGAGCAGCGGACCTGTCGGTTATTCTCAGAGTCTCTGTCTTGCACGTTAATGATGCCCACCTCTGTACCAGGTGGCACGTTTTCAGGTATGGGATTATTCAGTGATTTCAGATATATGACTGGTGCGTTATCGTTTACGTCTGTAATTTCTATTTTTAAAGTTGCATATGACGCCAATCCGAGACCATCTTTTGCACTGATCTGCAATTCATAGGATGAAGCTTTTTCAAAATCAATAGGTTCGGCTACTTTCACCTCCCCGGATTTGGGGTTTAGGGAAAACACGTTGTTACTTTGACCGGAAACACGATTAAAACTATAAGTAATCTCACCATACAGAGCCTCATCTGCATCAGTAGCACTGACTGTGATGACTAATGTTTCGACAGGAGAGTTTTCGGGAAGAGTAGTTTTGTAGACATTCTGACTAAAAACTGGTACATTATCGTTGGCATCCAGTACAATGACGTGTATGACTACAGTACCTGATCTCTGAGGAGAGCCTCCATCGAATGCGGTAAGTAACAGCATAATCTCCTTTTTGTCTTCTCTATCTAATTCTTTGTCTATGACTAGTTCACAGTTTTTTCGACCCCCCTCTTTTGTGTTCACATTTAATTTGAAATGATCATTTTGCTGAAGTGAATAGCCCTGAACAGCATTTTCTCCTATGTCTTTGTCATGGGCCTCATCCAAAAGAAATCGTGCTCCCTTGACCGCTGATTCATGAATTTCTATCTTAAGTGAATCTTCTTGAAATTCAGGTGAGTTGTCATTGATGTCCTGAACGCGGATGTTGATTCGATGCAGTTCAAAAGGATTTTCCAGCAAAAGTTCCTGTTTCAGAACACACAATGCTTTTTTCTCACAGAGCCCTTCTCTGTCAATTCTTTCTTGTACAATCAAGTCTCCGCTATTGACATTTAACCCACAATATTGAATACTGTTATCTTCGGAGTCGATGCGAGCGTTAAGAGCGGAAAGTCTACTCAAATCAAGTCCAAAATCCTTAGCAATATTTCCAATAACAGACCCTCGTTTCATCTCCTCCGGAATGGAATAGCTTACGTCTCCATTGACGAGGTGCAGAGCAAGAGAAATAAAAGCAAGGATGTAGAATTGAAATACAGTTTGAATGGGTCCCATTGTTAGAGCACAGATTTTTTTTTTAAAATGAAACTGAAAAGTATTATTCGCGATTAGACAAAATAAATCACCGATATTGTAGCGATGTGCTCTGTCAGTCAAATGTCGCTACAGTGCAGTCACCGTTGCAGGCGGCCATAGACGATCGCTGCACAATACTGGAATCAGTCGTAGAATGGGTGTGGAGAGAACGTGTCTGTATTCGTATTTCTTAGTGAACACTGACCCCTTGAGTACCTTTTGAGATATGATACCTGAATTAAAAATTATTGACTTTTATAATAAAATATATATATCCCAATACGTAGGTAGAAGTGCCTATTAAGGAAAGAACGGTAGTTATTCTGAAAAAATAAATAGGTTTCCTTTTCTATGGCTGAGAAATAAACCACAGGCAGGAAAATATATTCCATATTAGAGGCATACCTGTGCTCTGGACGACAGTGTTATATTTTACAACATAAGTTACGGGGAGAAGAGTGAACTGGCAATGCAAATATAGATTAAAAAAAGAAAAAAATATGGTCAGGACCATGGAGAGAGAAAGGAAAAGGGAACAAACAAGATCGAATGTTTGATTTTAGTTGAAAGAAAAGACGACCGGCATCACGACCCTATAAAAAACTTTTTTAGTAGCCGATTGACATCTTCTCATCCAGACGTATTTCATATTTCAGTAACACGAACCATTTCGGAACAGATATGACATGAAAACCAAACCTCAAAAGCTAGACACGATTAACCAAAAGCTCAAAAGGTTATGCAGTTACTCAAAATTTCAAATTCTAAGTTTAAGATTTACAACAAATAAATAAAAGGAAAAACAATAGCTATCATAAATAGGACTTCATCCAGCCGTATTTGCACGGCTTTCTAAAACTCGAAAAGAGGAAATATCACATTTTGGCCTACCTCAGGAGAAGAACAGTCGTGTCCAAACACATCAGGAAAGTCTGAGGGACTTTTCTTCAGAGTCTGGTCAGCGGGCAGCGTGTTGTCATTGTATGATGTCACAAATTTAAAGTCACTGGTTCGAGAACCTGTTGTCAGATACGCGTCATAATTGTAAGTGCTGCGTAAAGTTCCTGTGCCATCAACATCTGCGTAATTAGGATGGAGATAACCGCTGGGGATGGCAACTGCTCCGTCAAACAACAGTCTGGGCTTTCTCCTGTGACAAAACCTCAAACCCAGGAGGATGATGATGATGAAGATCAGAAAAAAGGTGGACACAGACACCAGCGCGATGATCAGATAAGAGGTCAGTTTGGAGTTGCTGTCACTATAAGAAATATCCTTCAGTTCTGGCACCTCAGCCAAATTATCAGAAATCAGTAAATACATGGAACAGGTGGCAGACAGAGAGGGCTGTCCGTTATCTTTCACTGCCACGATCAGGTTCTGTTTCATGCTGTCAGATTCAGAAATGTCCCGCTGTGTCCTGATCTCTCCGTTGTGGAGACCAATAGTAAAAAGTCCCGGATCAGTGGATCTGACAATATGATAGGACAGCCAGGCGTTCTGTCCGGAGTCCGCGTCCACCGCTATCACTTTGGACACCAGGGAGCCTCCATGTGCAGCTTTGGGGACCAGCTCGGTCATGAACGAGTTGCTTTCCGGGGAGGGATACAGGATCTGAGGAGAGTTGTCATTCACATCCGAGATGAACACACGCACAGTCACGTTGCTGCTGAGAGGAGGAGAACCGTTGTCTCTGGCCATCACGTGGACTTTGAAACTCCTGAACTGTTCATAATCAAACGACCTCATAGCGTGGATCACTCCCGTATCTCCATTCACAGACAGATAGGATGACACCGGGGCACCGTTCACATCACCAGGTAACAGAGAATAAATCACTGTACCGTTTTGTCTGCCAGTCGGGGTCTCGAGCAGTAATTGAACATAAAGTGGAGCCAGGTTTGTTATTTTCATTCACATATGCGCTGTACGATTGTTTCTCAAACACAGGTGGGTTGTCGTTGATGTCAGCTACAGATAACTGAACAGTTTTAGAGGAGGACAGAGGTGGAGAGCCCTCGTCTGTGGCTGTGATTGTAATGTTGTAATCAGACACTAGTTCACGGTCCAGTTGTCCTGTAGTCACCAGAGAATAATAGTTTTTAATTGAGGGAACCAACTTAAAGGGGACACCCTGCTGGATGGAGCAGCGGACCTGTCGGTTATTCTCAGAGTCTCTGTCCTGCACGTTAATGATGCCCACCTCTGTACCAGGTGGCACGTTCTCAGGTATGGGGTCAGACAGTGATTTCACGTATATCACTGGAGCATTGTCATTCACATCAGTAATATTAATTATCACTTTTGCTTCTGAAGAAAGGCCGTAACCGTCTTTCGCTTCAATAATTACTTCATATTTCGAACCCTCTTCATAATCTATGACACCTGTTACTAGAATTTCTCCAGTTTTCGGATCAAGTGAAAAGAGCTTTTGTAATTTATCAGAAAGTCGACTAAATTCATATGTAACCTCTCCATTGACACCTTCATCTGCATCTGATGCGCTTACTCTGACAACTGGGGTTCTCAAATCTGAGTTTTCTGGTAAACTGGCTGTATATACGGCCTCTGAAAATACGGGGGCATATCATTGGCATCAAGTACAATTACCTGTATGACCACTGTCCCTGATCTCTGGGGAGAGCCACCATCCACGGCCGTCAGTAATAATTTCATTTCCTCCTGCTCCTCTCGGTCTAACTCCTTGTCTAAAACCAGCTCACCATATTTACTACCAACACTTGTCGTCTGACTACTGAACACAAAGTGTGCGTTTTGTTCTAAAATGTAGCTTTGAACGGAGTTTTGCCCTATGTCTGCATCTTGTGCTGCATTAATTCGATATCTGGCTCCTTTGTCAGCTGATTCTGTAATTTCGAGCCTTATAATATCCTTCGGAAAGACTGGCGCATTGTCGTTTATGTCCTGCACCTGCAGGGACAACCGGTGCAGTTCCAACGGATTCTCTAACAGCAAGTCAAATTTGAGTACACACGAAGGCCTTTCCCCACAGTGCTCCTCTCGGTCTATTGTCTCAGCAACGAATAAATCTCCGTTTCTCAAGTTAATTCCGAAATACTGTCTGTCACTTCCTTCCATATCAACACGAGCTTTACGGGAAGACACCAGGTCCAGGTCCAGCCCGAGATCTTTAGCAATGTTTCCAATAACAGATCCGTGCTTCAGTTCCTCCTGTACAGAATAGCTCAGGTCCCCGCGTGCGTACTGCACCACAAAAAAAAAAGGACAAAGCCAAGGCTTCGAAAAAGACGCCGTCTCTGCACCATCCTCAGACCGCACTACACAAGTTAAAACAAGTAATTTTAAAGCTTTAAAAATACGTCCCTAGATCAAAATATTTGTCATATTCTTCGCTGGTATTGTAGACTTCAGAGAATAGAATGGTGGAGGGTACCGATGGGTGGTGTGCAAACGCGGATGAAATTCTACTGCTTCGCTGGTCTATAGTGACACCGTGAGTACAAATGATATAACGGGTTCACAGAAAGCAAATTAGCTTGACAAGTGAAGATATCGGTTGTAGTTCATACTTTAATAATATTTCAAGGCTATATATATATATATATATATATATATATATATATATATATATATATATATATATATATATATATATATATATATATATATATATATATATACCCGTTACTTCAACTTCTGTGGGATTTAAAATAAAAGAGGTTAAAAATACGTCTTTCACAGAGAAACAACCTTTATGAAAATGTGAAATTGCTAAACAAAAGTCACGTATAGCGTTAATTGTTACTCTGTAACCACAAACAATTTTCTCTCATTACACTTGTGATTTTTTTTCTTCGCATTTTAGTCATAGTTAAGTATACATGTTATATTGTGGCAAAATCATGTTAAGAAAATTAAGCACATATGTCTCTATAAAAACAAATTAAAGTGTTAAACTGTAATCTAAAACCTTAAAACTGTCATACGTTAAACACGGCAGTACTTTGCTCATGAAAATACTGCACGAGGAAATGAGAGGTCTAGCACCAAGGACAGCATTGACAAGGTCTGCTCAGGACCAAGGACAGAGGCACAAAGGACAAGCTGAATATCTGCTCTAAAGACACAGGCAGGAATAACTGCTTAATTACTTGTAAGGTGGAAAAAAAGCAATTCCAAAATTCTGTACTTGCACCTACACTGCATAATTTTAATTAAATTATAAAGATTGTAGCTACACTGGTCTGTTCAAAAAAGGACTTCACGCTTTGTACTGATATCCACAGACATTTATTTCTTTTTACAGATCGTGAAGGACGAATGGATCATCCATGAACACCGTGAAAACTAAAATAAAGGACACAATAGCATCGTTCAAACTCTCACATCCGTATTAAATATAAATCACGCATTTCAGTTGTAACAAACATTAACAGCATTGCGAATAATCATTACCGTGTGCGCCTGTTGACCAGCAGTAGAAATCATCGTTAGCAGATTTGAGTCTTTTATTGACGATTTACGTTGTTCTGTGACTTCTCTTGTGTCCTCTCTCTCCCGCTACTGACAACATACACTTCCGGGTTGTGCAATTCCATGACTTGATACAAACATAATTTTCTCTTAAGCACTGGTAATTTTACAAACAAACATTAACTGAAATGCCATGTAACTTATTATAAAATAATTGTGCCATTATTAAACCAAAATTAGTAAACAAATCTTATAGCGTATTCCGACTTCCTGTTACTAAGATGTTACAAAGATGTTGGACCAATTAAATAAAAAATAAATACATAACATAAACTGTCTTTGTAAGGTGTTGAGTAAACGTGTCAGCAGTACAGGTTAAATGCATCTTCCATTGATTGTACAAGTTTTTGGAAGTCTACTAGTGTCACAAAAATGCTAATCTTCCAATCGATGTGCTCTTATTTATTGCTCTCATGGAACTCTCTAAATCTTCTGGAGGAGATCCAAGTTGAAATCTGATGACTGCTGAGGTCATGGCCATACACCATACACTGTTGAATACTCCAATTTTTGAGATATATATTTTTTTTTATATAAGTTAAAAGTGATTAGTCTGAATTTTATAGCATGCTTTTTTGATGATCTTTCCTCTAAGAAAAGAAGCCCTTAGTAGCTCGTGGGAACATTTTGCCAGGTCTAAACCTCATATTAAAGAATATATAGCAAAACTTATCATTTATAACAATTTCAAACTTATGAGATTCCTACTCAAAATAAGGCCAAGTAAACATACAAGGACAGCAACTATCAAAAAACAAACAAATTAAAAACAGAAGCAAAAAGTATTTAGGTGTATTTTAGTCATGGAGCTGTCTGTACAAGTAAAATAGTCATTTATGAAACACATGTAAAAGAACTGTGAGTTCGAAAGTATTATGGAAAAGATTACACAATACCCCAGATACCCCAGATACACAATACACCAGTTCTGTCCTGAGCAAAAGAATCACGGGTTCCAATAGTTTCAGCAAAGCAAAACTCAAAACATCCTTGTATATAAAACTGTATACATATGGAAAATAAAATATAAGATAATTGCTTACCTCAGGAGAAGAACAGTCATGTCCAAATACGTCAGCAAAGTCTGATGGACTTTTCTTCAGAGTCTGGTCAGCAGGCAGGGTGTTGTCATTGTATGATGTCACAAACTTAAAGTCACTGGTTCTAGAACCTGTTGTCAGGTACGCGTCATAATTGTAAGTGCTGCGTAAAGTTCCTGTGCCATCAAAGTCTGCGTAATTGGGAGGGAGATAACCGCTGGGGATGGCAACTGCTCCGTCAAACAACAGTCTGGGCTTTCTCCTGCGACAAAACCTCAAACCCAGGATGATGATGATGAAGGTCAGAAAAAAGGTGGACACAGACACCAGCGCAATGATCAGGTAAGATGTCAGTTTGGAATTCTTCTCATCATAAGAAATATCCTTCAGTTCTGGAACCTCAGCCAAATTATCAGAAATCAGTAAATACATTGAACAGGTGGCAGATAGAGAGGGCTGTCCGTTATCTTTCACTGCCACGATCAGGTTCTGTTTCATGCTGTCAGATTCAGAAATGTCCCGCTGTGTCCTGATCTCTCCGTTGTGGAGACCAATAGTAAAAAGTCCCGGATCAGTGGATTTGACTATATGATAGGAGAGCCAGGCGTTCTGTCCAGAGTCCGCGTCCACCGCTATCACTTTGGACACCAGAGAGCCTCCGTGTGAAGCTTTGGGGACCAGCTCAATCATGAAAGAGTTGCCCTCCGAAGACGGATACAGGATCTGAGGAGAGTTGTCATTCACATCCGAGATGAATACACTCACAGTCACGTTGCTGCTGAGAGGAGGAGAACCGTTGTCTCTGGCCATCACGTGGACTTTAAAACTCCTGAACTGTTCATAATCAAATGACCTCACAGCATGGATCACACCCGTGTCTCCATTCACAGACAGATAAGAGGACACCGGGGCACCGTTCACATCACCAGGTAACAGAGAATAAATCACTGTACCGTTTTGTCTCCAGTCGGGGTCTCGAGCAGTAACGGAACACAAAGTGGAGCCAGGTTTGTTATTTTCACTCACATATGCGCTGTACGACTGTTCCTCAAACACAGGTGGGTTGTCGTTGATGTCAGCTACAGATAACTGAACAGTTTTAGAGGAGGACAGAGGTGGAGAGCCCTCGTCACTGGCTGTGATTGTAATGTTGTAATCAGACACTAGTTCACGGTCCAGCTGTCCTGTGGTTACTAGAGAAAAATAGTTTTTAATTGAGGGAACCAGTTTGAAGGGGACACCCTGCTGGATGGAGCAGCGGACCTGTCGGTTATTCTCAGAGTCTCTGTCCTGCACGTTAATGATGCCCACCTCTGTACCAGGTGACACGTTCTCAGGTATGGGGTTATTCAGTGATTTCAGATGTATTACAGGGGCGTTGTCATTGACATCAGTAACATCTATTATGGCTTTTCCATAAGAAGTTAATCCTAGCCCATCTTTTGCAGTGATGCGCAGCTCAAATGATGCCACTGTTTCATAATCAACAGTTGTAGCCAATTTTATATCACCAGTTTTATGATCTATGGTAAATATTGACTTAACTTCTTCTGAAACATGTCCAAAATCATATATAATTTCTCCATTTAGTCCCTCATCTGCATCAGCTGCACTTACTGTCAGCACAACGGTGCCTGGTAAAGAGTTTTCAGATAGACTGGCTTTATAAACGGCCTGGCTGAACACTGGCATGTTATCATTAGCGTCCAACACAGTAATGTGAATGACCACAGTACCTGATCTCTGAGGAGAATCACCATCTAAAGCAGTCAGAAGTAGATTGATTTCTTTTAATGCTTCACGATCAAGCTCTTTGTTAAGGACAAGTTCCACAGCATTGGTCCCAACCCCAAGAATAAAATTTTCATTTTTCTGTAGGTTGTACGATTGAACTGAATTTTTACCTATGTCCGCATCATGTGCTTCCTCTACTGGAAAACGAGCACCCTTCGACGCGGATTCACTAATGTCTATATGGATCAAATCTTTATTAAACCGCGGAGAGTTATCATTTATATCCTGGACATGTAGACTGATTCGATGCAATTCTAATGGATTCTCCAGCATGAGTTCTTGTTTTAAAACGCAGGATGCTTTATCTCCACAGAGGCCCTCTCTGTCAATCCTTTCGGCAACAATCAGATCTCCGTTACGGAGGTTTATCTCACAAAAACGTTTGTCGTTTCCCTCAGTATCAATGCGAGCCTTTCGAGCGGATAGTGTGTTTGCATCAATGCCGAGTTCTTTGGCGATATTTCCAATCACGGACCCCGTCGCATTTCCTCTGAAAAAGAGTAGCTTATATCCCCACTGACAAAGTGCAACCAAAAGAGGAGTAAAGCAACGACACGAATTTGTATTCCAAATCTCATGCTAGCCATCATGACGAGTAAACCTGTCCTCCCGAAAGCGCAGTAACACAGCCGACACAAAATACAAATTTAAGAAAAAATCAACACAATCCAAGACCACGTCTCTGCGTCTCTTTTTACGACCAGCTGCAGCATATTAAGACAGTCTGCCTCGACGACAAGGTGTGGACCTTAACACGAGCTCTATTACAGCTGGTACACAGCGACATCGTGAGATAAATCTAGGCATTACATCGAATCAACTAACAGCAGAGCTCTAAAAAGCACATTGTTGCGTTTACGAACGGAGATCACGTTAATTTAAAAAGGAAATCGTGTATTGAAATGCCTTGTCGGATGCAAAGAGGGACACGGATGAAGCTAAAACACCCCAAATGACATTATTCAAATGAGTCACTGCATATTAAACAATGTTTCTTAAAGAAAAAGTAATATCTGACAAAGTTGAGATCATTGTCATAAATAAAATTGATCCAGTTAAATATCTAAATATTTGTGTTTCCTTAAACTGTGTGGTTATCTGAAAGACATGTTTTGAAAGATCTAGATAAATGTTTGTACACTGGGGACAAACCTTTGAAAGTCCTGTAAAATACTGAAGTAATATTATTTATTTATTTAATTTACTATAAAGTATTTAAATAATCTCGGGAACATTTAAATGAGACACTGATCTCAACTGACACTTCGGTATTGCGTAAGAGACTCAAGAATGAAAAGCCAGACGATTATACTGGCCACAGTTCTTCATTCGATATCTAGAACTTTATCGATGTATTTAGTTCCAATAAAAATGTGCGCATGCAAGTCAATAATTACAGTATTATTTTAAATTATACCTGAAGACCCACACTTCAACACGTTGTTAAACATCAGCAAATAGATGAGAGTTTGCTAAGATTTGGGTAACATATTATGTTGCTTTATATATATATGTAAATTTACCCCTAAAAAAAACAAACTAAAAAGAAACTTTTGAGAACACGTTATACATTAAGACTCCTCAAACCTTAAGCATATATATGCATAAGAGGAAGCGTCTATAGATGGCAGATAACCGACAAGGCTCTTAAAAGGATATCATGACATGACCCACGTACTATAAAATAAAAAAGAAACGGAAAGTTAAAAAAGCCTAAACACAACAACAAGCACTCACAACACTGCATATTAAAATCCCATTAAATTAAAATTTTAACTTTTCGTTGTTATTGACCGCTCTGTCATCCCTGTAAAGACGGCGTCTTTTTATAACAAATGTTTTATGATACAGAATGAAATCAGGAGAAAGAAATGTCAACAACCCCAAGAAATAATTTCTTTCCAAAAACAGCGATGAAGATAATCGTTACAGTTCGTCACACATAATGAAACGAACATATGTATTGCAGGAAAATGCAATTGAGAAAGTTATAAATAGTGAAAATTTACAAATGAAAATTGATTGGAAAAGGGAAGACTTTTTTTCTGATAAATTATCGGAACAAACATTTGACGCTCTTACCTCAAAAGAACCATCACAATCTCCAAATACGTCAGC
>JAMQGT020005139.1:0-11411 GCA_024447675.2 Pterophyllum scalare
AAAAAAGCCAATCAAATGAAACCTACATTAATCAATAAATAACTGGAGGCTTAAGTTTTGCAATGAGTATTCTACACTCAGTCTAATTCATCAGATACACCAGTTATCTATTTATAACCCATTAAATCCCCAAATGATTAGGTACGCGTATGGTTAAATATAGACACAAGTGAATGAAACATCTTTGTGTGAATGCAGCAGCAGCAGCTCGCACACATTAGCTGAAAGTAGTCTCTTAGAGCAAAGTGAAACAGCAGGAAGCAGCATTTCTGAACACCCGGCGGCCTTAGCACAGGGAGACTGATATCAGAAGAGGCTCTACGGAGACAAAGCAGCAGGGGAAGCAACCATGTCTGCTACTTTGTGGGGAACTAGAGACATAATCTATCATTTATTGATAAAAACCAGTCCAGCAAATATGCTGAAAGGCCAGAAAACACAGCCTTTTGAATGCCTCTTCGTTTGAATGCCTCAACCCAGCAGCTTCTGCTTCGCGGCTTCACTGCAAACACAAACAGAAACCTGAATGGCACACCTGGGACCGGACGCCTGAGGCTGCTCCGAGTGCTGGAAAAATCAGTGTGAACTTTTAAACTGGCTGAGAGCTTAAAAAACAGGGTCCTGCACGAAGAGATTTCCAGCTGAGCGAGAGAACGATCAGAATGAAACGAGATATGGGCGAGACAAGCCAGAAAACTAACTGCTTGATGGATATGAATAATTCTCTCAAAAAAAAAAACCCCAGGGGAGAAAAAACCCAATAGTGATTACATTAGAAGAGACCACTATGTGACAACATTTATTCATGCAATATGTGTCAGTGATGTGAAAAATGATCAAGTGCTCAACATCTAAGTTAATGCTCACCACAGTTTCTTTTTAATGTGAACAGAAACTTGCTGAAAAGCTGAAATCTGAACTTAGCTGTGGTTACAAAGGTCGATGAAAGCAGTCAATTCAATTCAGGTTTATCTGTATAGCACCAAATCATCACAACAGAAGCCCCAAGGCGCTTTATATTGTATAAGACCCTACAACAATTACAGAGAAAACCACAACAATCAGACGACCCCATATGAGCAAGCACTTGGCGACAGTGGGAAGGAAAAACTCCCTTTTAACAGGAAGAAACCTCCAGCAGAACCAGTCTGAGGGAGGGGCAGTCATCTGCTGTGACTGGTTGGGGCTGAGGGGAGAGAGACAGGACAAAAGGCATGCTGTGGAAGAGAGACAGAGATTAATAATAATGATTAAATACAGAGTGAAGTATAAACAGAGGGAAAAGAGGTGAATGAAAAGAAACACTCAGTGCATCATGGGAAGCAGGCATGGCCTACTGCCTAGAATGAAACCCTTTAGGTGCTAACCATTGCACCACTATGTCACTCCAACAGTGAATCCGTAACAAAGTGATCTCACAGGTTAACCCAGCCTGTCCCGACCATCATCTACAGAGAGAAGTGTGAAGAGATGGGGTTAGTTACCCTCGGTGTATTTGACTCATCTATGAGCAGGATTAATACTGGTATCCATCTGTGGCTCCCCATAAGTCATCTTTGCACACTCCAAGGTATCAACAGCTGCCAGTGCGTCTCTAAAATGATCTCATGTTAAAAAATGTGGTGCCAGGGGAGCTGGTGGTGAGTCTGAAACAGAACAACCCGACTGAGTGTAAACTGTTCCAGACCGGGAGACGCCTCCGTCATCCCCATTTGATTTGTCACCTTTCGTAACCGCAGGCCTGTGTGATCAATTGGATAGTCTGGATCGCAGTGAATTATTCCTGCTGTTTAAATGCTCCAGGGATCGATGACATAATGACTTGCCTGAGTCTCTCTGCTCTGGAGTCATTTCCTCCCCTCCTATTGAGTGGCGTGTACTGTAACGGGAGGCAGCCCTCCCTCCCCACCCTCCCAACAGATAGTCTCTACACTTCCCAGACAGGCGATGCAAAGAGAAAATAGACTCATCAATCTCCGCTTAATGCTGAAAACCTGATGAGAAAACATTTGGTGAACACTGAGCTGAAATGTAACGGTTGCCGTCCTGGGGTGAAAATAGGCACTGAATTCATCACTGCAAGTATCTACTCACAGAAAATCCCTGCAGCACGCCGAGTCAGGCCAGACTGCTATTGTCAATAAATGCTGTGAGCTTTTAGAAAAAGCTAATTTAAGCCTATACAAAGTCCAGAAGAGGGTGATTTATCTCAGCACTGAGCTAGTGGAGTGTTCAGATTGGAGAACAGCATCCAGAGAGTACATGAAGCTATAAAACAGGCAGTTTGGCAGCATCTTTTCTACCTCCTCATCATTCACCTTGTTGAAGTGGTTGTTTCATTTTGTAATGAGACGAAAGATTCATTTCTGACATTTAAAACCAACTCATCACCTCTGAGAAGCATTTCAGGGTGATTTCTGAAGGCTGCAAACTCACTGACTGTTTGTATCAAACAATAAGATTTCAGCAGCCACAGCACTCCATCACAGCTTCTGGGTGGTTGATGTAACGAGGGGAAATCCTCTGGTTGAAAAGACATAATTGTGTTGAAGTTTATGAGGAATAGCTCTCAGCTCCCTTGCTTTGTGACCTCAATTCTTCTTCTTCTTTCAACCCCTGCCTTTAGGGGGCGCCACAGCAACTCATCTTCCCCCATCTCGCCCTATCCCAGCATTCTCCTCTGTCACACCAACCTTCACTGCAGGATGCTGCAAGGACAGCAAGTTAACTGCTAAATGATATAGGCATTTGGCAACCCTGCTTTTATACTGGATTATAAGCAGCCTACAGCCAGCTGGGAACCAGTTGCAAAGACACAGTTGTGCTCATTGCTTCAGAATGACTCAGGTTGTTTCCAACATATTTGCAATCTGTCTGTTTATACCTTCACCTTCAGTCTGAGAGTGACTGCAGGCAGTTCAGATCAGACTGCGATTGTCTTTGCCTCCCACCAGATGACCTCTGCAGTCAGCTTACACCCCAAAAACCTCCTTGCAACTAAATAAATAACTTCAGTTATTTTTTTTGAATTGTTGGCTGCCAGTAGGAGCAGTCGTGGGCGACCTACTATAAGAAAATTTCTATAAGTTATACTGTACAACACCAGAAAAACACATTTAGAATATATATTTTAAGTTGAGTCACAGCAGTTTAGAGTTGACCAGGTAAAGTGTGGCGCTCCTGATTTAACCGCTATGCCTCAGCCTCAGGTGGGGTGGATGTGTGGGTGATTTCTTTTTGTTTAATGTCCGACCGGCCGCTGTCTGAATCCCCGTCAGATTTCAGTCTCGGTGCGTGATGGCCTCAGGTTGGATAAGCTCTACTGAGCTCAGCACAATGAAATCAAACATGTTTCCAACATGCTGGCAGAGCGGACATGCTACAGTGTTCAAGAGCAGGGCAGTGAGAAGATGAGTGAAAACTTTTCTGCCTCCTGAACTTTCACGGTGAGACAAATAAACACTATTCCTCTCAGCATCCTGTCATACCTGCAGCCGGGAAGCAATGCTGGTATTTTGAGCTCACTGCAGGTGCATACTGACCATAGCAGCCACAAAAATGAAGTATAACTACAGTATAGTGTCAATAAAGCACACATAATTATATTGTAAATAATTGACTGTTCATTTTCTATGCTTTTCTACAGTTATGGTTACAGACTTTTGCCATTTTCATATATATGTATTTTTAGTTGAATTAACTGACACCATCGTGATTTTTAACCATAATCATCATCAAGTGAAAGTCTGACGCTGTCACATCATGATAAAGTTGCCTAGAGACCCCTTGGTGACTGCCCTGCGAGCAGTAAAAATGTGTATTCCCTGACCGGTTGGAAAGCGGTTGCAGGAGGCTGTTACCAGGTCAAACTGGTCTTTAAGAGATCCACGGCGCTGCGCTGTGATTGCTTTGGTTGCCAGCAGACCGCTGCGGTCACCCGCAGTTTGTATAGAAGACACTCGCTTGTCTTTGTGACCAGTTTCACCCAGCAACGTTTTTGGAGCCAGCAGGATGGCGACCGGCCTAAGCTTAGCTGTGCGGTGTCCGGGACACAGGACTCACAGCACTGCCAGCGCACAATGCTGTGATGTTGTGTAACCGCTGTTAACTCCCCCCACAACACTGAGGCTTCCAGAATTATTTTTTAAATTAAATTATTTTCAAGACTATGAAATTCATAACATTTAAAATGGGTAGAGTTCACTTACTTTGGCACAGTATTTAAAGAGTGACTTTGGGTTCAATTGAACGGTTTATTAATGTGTTTTTTTCTAAGGCAACGCATTTACACATTTTTTCAAGTAAAGCTAAATTCCAGTAAATTATGAGTGGATGCTTGGAATTACGGTGTTTTTGTTGTTGCGTCAGCATTCAGGGCTCCTGCAGACAGCTGCCGTATGGACCAAAATATTAAGCAGGAATATTAAAAAATTTAGGTGGCCTCTGAAGAGAAAGAGGAAGGAGATGCACCAAAACAGGGAGCGGAGGTAATAGAGAGATTAGGGGTCAAAAGTCACTCCAACCCTCACAGGAGAATGAAAATGAGGTTGAGATAAATCACTGCTGGCTGGAGGTCTGACACCAGCTGCCCCTCCAGATGGCCATCGCACCTTTAACAAACTCCTCATCTACAGGAAGACCTCAGACACGCACTACGTTCACACCATGCACACGCATCAACCTTGAAGATCCAAAAGAGACAAAAAAAAAAAGATGTTTTAGTGGAGAAGAATTCCAAACTTCGAGAGAAAAGCCCCAAGGCGATAGTATGTAGGCTGATGGGAACGTGGCCAGTTCTGCCAGCAACATGGATACATTTTGATGTGCTAATGAAAGATTTATCCACATGACTTTAACATTTGTGCTGTGAATTATGCAGTAAATAATGCATGTAATTAATAATGCACACGCCTGCTTTTCTGTGGCTGCAAAAGAACAGAAAGAACACATTCAACCAGACATCCAAGATTTCAGGTGTCATTTTTTTACCAAATAAATTAAAATTTTACATTCATATGCAAGCTAAAATCCACAGGAATTATAATGAAAAAATAACTCTTGCACAGTGTTGACCTACTTTTAATTTGCTACGATAGTGCCAATTTTAAGAAAAAAAATCACACAAACAAAAGGACTGTAAAAATACAGTCGCACATTTATATAACTTCACTAATATGACAGGTTTCTTTTAAAGACAAAACTTTTGTTTATTGCTACAAATAAATCTCTAAAATCTGATGCATTGAGCGTGAAATGATACAAAAATGTCTGCAATTTAACATGGATTTGATCATTAAATAACAGATATCTTCATGATCCTGCGCCTTATGCGCAGCATCTTGTTTTCCTTCTTATGATTTGGTGTTATGGTGTTTCTTAGTTTATTCCTTTAGTGTCTCAGTTGTTTTGTGTTCCTTATTTGTTATTTATTCATAGTGTTCCCTTTGTGGTACCCCTGTGTTTGTGTTGTTCCTTTTCATGTCTCTGGTCTTCTGTGTGTTGTGGTGTTGTTTACTTCCTGTGTAGTGTGTCAAGTCTGCGTTTCTGTCTTCGTCTAGTTGTTTCCTGTTTTATTTTGTCAGTTCTTGTCCCTTGTGCTCTGTGTTTAGTTTTACTTCCCTTTTTCGTTTGTGTAATTATTTTCAGCTGTGCCCTCACCTGTCCCCCGCTCCCCAATTACCCTGTTGTGTATTTATAGTCTCAGTCTTCCCTTTGTCGGATTGTTGTTGTTTTACGGCTGTGTCTGCTCTCTGGTGCCCTGTTTCCCTGATAGTTCTAGTTTGTTCCCAGTTTAGGTTTATTTCATCTGTTTGCCTCATCTCTTGGTTCCTGTTGCCACGACACTCCTACCTAAATAAATATTCACTTCTCATCACTCTTACCTGCCGTCTCCTGCGTCCTGCAATTGGGTCCTCACCTCCACACACAGCCATACAGTCCGGTCATGCACCGTGACAGATATGTTGCGTCATAACACAAAAATGGTGGGAAAAATTTGTATAATTTTTATTATTCATTCCATCCATCCACCCACCCTCTTATCTGGGGCCAGGTATGAGGGCAGCAGCCCATGTGGAGAAACCCAGTCCTCCCTCTCCCCGGCCACCTCCTCCACCACCAAGGCGTTTCCAGGTCAGCCGAGAGATATAATAATAAAGACTTATATAGCGCTTTTCACAGTACTCAAAGACACTTTACAATTCTGTGCACCATTCATTCACACCTCAATCATACTTGGTGGTGGTAAGCTACTAATGTAGCCACAGCTGCCCTGGGTCAGTCTGACAGAAGCGTGGCTGCCAATACGCGCCTACGGCCCCTCCGACCGACCATCTGGATAATGGTGTCAGTGGCGGGGCTGGCCCTCCGGTTATTTTATTAGTCTGTTACTAGCACTACAAAACACTCACGCTCTGGGTTCAGTATTTGGCTCAAGGATATATCAACATACAGGCTGAAGGAGCCAGGAATGAAACCACTGACCTTCTGACTAGCAGATGACCCGCTCTACCTCCTGAGCCACAGCCACCACCTTTAACACCGTCTAACCCTTCATGAAAACAAATAATCAGCATAACTAACAAGCTATGCAGATTATCTTATAAATTATTGTGATGTTTTCCATCCTATACAGTAACTTGGCAATATGCAGATATTTTTCAAGAAAATTTTTTTTCTTCTATGCACAAAGGAGCCTGTTGAGGTGGTTCCAGCATCCTGTGCACTTCCCTTTGGAGGTATTCTGTGCATGCTCAACTGAGAAGAGACCCCAGAGTAGACTCAGAATGTCTCGGGATCCCCCACGAGGAACTTGAAAGCGTGGCTGGGGAGAAGGATGTCTGGAATGAATGGATGCATGCATGGATGGATGGATGGAAATTGGTTAAACCCATAGGGGAACTATATATTTAAAGGTACCTTAACCACATCTACTTATTAAGTTGTTTCCTTGTATGAAGAAATTTGCACTATTAGAAAAGTAATTAGCCACAACTCATCAGAGGTTACTAGGGAACAGGTGGGCACAACCAGGACATGGCAGACAGCAATCAGTGGGAAAAAAACAATGCTGGGAAGTGAACACACAAAGGAATAATAGTACAAATGAAGATAGCAAGTGAAAAGAGACTAGGGCTTCAAGGATTCCTCGAGTAACTCAAATAATTTGATTACAAAAATCCTTAACAAAAATTTGTTGCTTCGATGCTTCATTTAAACTCGACAGCTCAGGTGTCTCCGTGAAGAAAAGAGAACTTTATAGCCGCTCCATCACCGCTGTTTGTTTCACACAGCGAAAAACTGCAGCAAATCTACGGAAATTAAAATATGCAGATGAACTGTTAATGAGAGAGAAGTATTTCTTATCCAATTACTCGATGGAATAATCAATAGAATACTTGATTACTAAATCAATCGATAGTCGCAGCCCTAAAAGAGACATGTGAGACAGACTGAGGAACACATGATATGAGACCATGAATCTGACTGTATATAACTTATTGCATTAACCTCCTGAGATGTGTGTACGTGGGAAATTTTCTAAACCTACATTCACACTAACACAACAGGAAAATCAGGATAAATGACCTTCCCTGAGTGAAACTGCAGGCAGGCAGAGTTCACACACACAACAGTTTGTGCTTACAAGCAGCTGAGAAATCACATTTGATGCAGCAGATACCGTCACACATATTCGTCTTGTCAAAACTTGATGGTAGACATTTGGCTGAGATGAAGTGTGAGTCTGTGTCTGTGCGTGTTTGTGTGTGTGTGTGCGTGTGTGTGTGTAAGGCTCAAGTCTCTCCACCTTCACAGCCTCAGAGTTCTGGTTGTTTTGAACTTGTAGTCTTGGGGTGCTAACTAACGCTGGAAGCATGTGTAACATTAAAAACACGCAATCCTAAGGGTCAACCGAGAAGGACAATATGGGAAACTTGTTGATTTCTTGGTTGCAAAAGATTGTTTATGAATATTTTTTTACATTCTTAAAACTACGTACACAGCAGGTACACAGCAGGTACACAGCAGGTATACAGCAGGTATACAGTACGTACACAGCAGGTATACAGTACATACACAGCAGGTACACAGTACGTACACAGCAGGTATACAGTACATACACAGCAGGTACACAGTAGGTACACAGCAGGTATACAGTACGTACACAGCAGGTACACAGCAGGTATACAGTACGTACACAGCAGGTACACAGTAGGTATACAGTACGTACACAGCAGGTACACAGTAGGTACACAGTACGTACACAGCACGTACACAGCAGGTACACAGCAGGTATACAGTACGTACACAGCAGGTATACAGTATGTACACAGGTACACAGTAGGTGTACAGTATGTACACAGGTACACAGTAGGTGTACAGTACGTATACAGCAGGTATACAAGTAGGTATACAGTACATATACAGCAGGTATACAGTAGGTATACAGTACGTATACAGCAGGTATACAGTACGTATACAGCAGGTATACAGTAGGTATACAGTACGTACACAGCAGGTATACAGTAGGTATACAGTACGTACACAGCAGGTACAGCAGCAGGTATACAGTACGTACACAGCAGGTACACAGTAGGTATACAAGTACGTATACAGCAGGTATACAGTACGTACACAGCAGGTATACAGTACGTACACAGCAGGTATACAGCAGGTATACAGTACGTATACAGCAGGTATACAGTACGTATACAGCAGGTATACAGTAGGTATACAGTACGTATACAGCAGGTATACAGTACGTACACAGCAGGTACACAGTAGGTATACAGTACGTACACAGCAGGTATACAGTACGTACACAGCAGGTATACAGCAGGTATACAGTACGTACACAGCAGGTACACAGTAGGTATACAGTACGTACACAGCAGGTACACAGTAGGTATACAGTACGTATACAGCAGGTATACAGTAGGTATACAGTACGTATACAGCAGGTATACAGTACGTATACAGCAGGTATACAGCAGGTATACAGTACGTATACAGCAGGTATACAGCAGGTATACAGTACGTACACAGCAGGTATACAGTACGTACACAGCAGGTATACAGTACGTACACAGCAGGTATACAGTACGTACACAGGAGGTACACAGTAGGTGTACAGTACGTACACAGCAGGTATACAGCACGTGTACAGCAGGTATACAGCAGGTATACAGCACGTGTACAGCAGGTATACAGCACGTGTACAGCAGGTATACAGCAGGTATACAGCAGGTATACAGTAGGTGTACAGTAGGTATACAGCAGGTATACAGCACGTGTACAGTAGGTATACAGCAGGTATACAGCACGTATACAGCAGGTATACAGCAGGTATACGTATACAGCAGGTGTACAGCACGTGTACAGCAGGTATACAGCAGGTGTACAGTACGTACACAGCAGGTATACAGTACGTACACAGCAAGTATACAGTAGGTATACAGTAAGTACACAGCAGGTATACAGTAGGTATACAGTACGTACACAGCAGGTACACAGTAGGTATACAGTACGTATAGGTATACAGTAGGTGTACAGTACGTATACAGCAGGTATACAGCAGGTGTACAGTACGTATACAGCAGGTATACAGTACGTACACAGCAGGTACACAGTAGGTGTACAGTACGTATACAGCAGGTATACAGCACGGGCACACACAAATTACAGCAGGTATACAGCAGGTATACAGCACGTGTACAGCAGGTATACAGCAGGTATACAGTAGGTGTACAGTACGTATACAGCAGGTATACAGCACGTGCACAGCAGGTATACAGCAGGTATACAGTAGGTGTACAGTACGTATACAGCAGGTGTACAGTACGTATACAGCAGGTGTACAGTATGTATACAGCACGTGTACAGCAGGTATACAGCAGGTACAGTAGGTGTACAGTACATATACAGCAGGTGTACAGTACGTATACAGCAGGTATACAGCAGGTGTACAGTACGTATACAGCAGGTGTACAGCACGTGTACAGCAGGTATACAGCACGTATACAGCAGGTATACAGCACGTATACAGCAGGTGTACAGTACGTATACAGCAGGTGTACAGCACATATACAGTACGTATACAGCAGGTGTACAGCAACATATACAGTACGTATACAGCAGGTATACAGCAGGTGTACAGCACATATACAGCAGGTATACAGCAGGTGTACAGCAGGTATACAGCAGGTGTACAGCACATATACAGCAGGTATACAGCAGGTGTACAGTACGTATACAGCAGGTATAGCACGTGTACAGCAGGTATACAGCACGTATACAGCAGGTGTACAGTACGTATACAGCAGGTGTACAGCACATATACAGAACCTAGATACAGGTGTATATACATATACAGTACGGATACAGCAGGTATACAGCAGTGTACAGCACATATACAGCAGGTATACAGCAGGTGTACAGCACATACACAGCAGGATACAGGAGTATACAATGTATTAGCTGGTTCTAATTTCTGTACATTATGAGTGCAGCACAGCCCCATCTGTAAGGTTATCTGGAAGTTAACAGGTTAAAGCTTTATGTAAGGGATACTTTTGCATTTCCATTATAAGAATTTAAGAGTTTGTATTAAAAATTTGCCTGGAAAAATTTGTTCAATTAGGCAGGAAAAGTCAGACTGCCCACCTCACCCAGAAATATGAATCTGAATGGGATTTGAGCATGTCTATTTAGCATGTTTTCATTAAACATATTTCACCATGCAAAGGAAAATGACAGAGTGAGCAAGCTCCACACACAAAGCTCCCTGAAGTGGGCACAAACTTTGCCCTGGTTATTTTCCACCTCCGCATGATGGCTCACATTATGATGCTCTCCATCACCTTCATCTGCATTCAGTTACCTGCATGAGGAAATTAGGAGAACAACAATCAGGTATTACCTGAAAGAGTGATTGGCAGGTGGGAGAGCACATGAACTCAGTGCTGTTAATACAATCACACTGAGAATGACAAACCCCAGAAGCTCTCCCTCCATCCTTCACCCCTGCTTTCTGCTTCTGTGGTGCATTTACTGGTCAACATGATGCTTTCAGGCTGTTGATGGAAAAAATCTCCAAGGGCACTTAAGTGCCCCTAAGGTGCAGGTTCAGGAACATCAGATAACTCTAACAATTAACTGTACTGATCGATAGTTCCCGATGACTGCAGGAAACAGTTGGAAACAGGTTTTCCAATTTCATTTAAGTTTCTGGGTAAAAAACTGAATCTGAGCAGTTACACATAAGAAATGCAAATTATCTTTTAAATTGGGTACTGAAAACAAAAGACAAACAAAAAAGTGCTTTAATAGTTGCACCAAGCTTATTTGGTATTGATAGCCCAGTGTGTGGTAATATTTGAGCAATACGTAACTGAACCAAGTAGAATACACAT